>OMKY01221143.1:0-10393 GCA_900302395.1 Bregmaceros cantori
CTATCTCTCCTGCTACCGGATATACGGGTACTTTGAACAATGGCAGCGCGCAGTCGGCGGGCACAAAAAACTTTGAGGATAGCAATGGGATGACGTCATGCACGCTGCGTCTACTTTATATACAGTCTAAGGATGACGTCATGCACGCTGCATCTACTTTATATACAGTTTAAGGATGATGTCATGCAGGCTGTGTCTACTTTATATACAGCCTATGGTACGCTATAACGTACTAGTATCGTCTTTACCGTAATGACTGTAATAGTCAACATTACAAGGCCCTTCAGAGAAGGCCAATCACAGAGAGGAAAAAAACAGCTAATAGAGCATATGAAAGGCCTTACCTCCAGGACAGGTGGCGCTTGGTCCACTTGTTGTGGAGCTTGAGGCTGCGCCTCCGCCGGCTGGCTGCTTCAGTCGGTCCTTCTTCTGGCTCTGATAGGTCCGGCAGGGAGCAGCGTGGGGTCTGCATCAGCCCCAGAGTGGCCTGGTCTGGAACAAAGCGGTTCGGACCAGTATTGTAATTGCCAATCAGCTGTAGTGCCGACACAAAACTCCAGACAATAAAATTATTCAATTTATAATTAAATGGGTTGCACTGTAATCGAGTTGTCAAACAATTAGTCGACTAATCGCTGCACCCCTAGTTCCCAGCACTGCTCACACTCCAGTCGTACCTAGGACTCCAGTCTCTGTGAGTCCTCCAAACTTCTGCATGGCTTTGATGGCAGTGACGAGAGCCTCCGTGGTTTGCAGCTGGCCTGTCTCTGGGTCTGGGGGAGGCAAGTAGCCAAACCTACTGAGCCAGTCCTGGAGGTCAACACAAGGAGGTGCTAGTTAGACAAAAAATACTGTGTGGGTTTCTGTACGCTGTAAGCTGCATATAACGTAGAAACCAGGGCTTGAAAACAAAATTATTTTTAAAACGTTCTGTTCCGAATGGTTCAGACAGGCCTATGTTAAACGTTTTCGGAACCGTTCCGCCACCAAAATATCTGTCCTGAACCGGTTCGGAACGCAAATATTTTTTGTTCATTCTTATATTTATATACATTTCTTATATTATCCAATGTTAAGTTTAGATATAGTTTGGTGGACTTCAGTGCAAACTTCAGTGCAACTGTATTAACGTGAAACCAGGTTTAAAACGTATTACATTCGCTTCCTCTTCTGTCCACAAGATGGAGCCCCAGATGCATGGGGCTTGATGACTAACAGTGAAAGTTGCACAACCGGAAATAGTCTCTCAGACATAGGATATGTTAAAATATAAAGAGAACAAATAGAACCGGTTTTAACCGGTTTTATGGATTTCATAATGTTCCGTTTCAGAACATTTGAAGAAAACTTTTTTCATTTCCGTTTCTGCTCCTCGTAAAATTCTGCAAAATTCCGTTCGGTTTTGGTTTTGGTTCCTCGAACCGGTTCGGAGCCCTGGTAGAAACCAGTGACAGATCCTGATAAAAAATCCTATTTTTTAAGTTCTTTTTTCACCATTTTCATATTTTATTGACACCGTTAGTGTGAAGGAGGGATGAGAAAGCAGGGGGAGCGGTCATGCAGCATATGACTGTGAGGGGAAGCGATACCACAGAGCTGTGTGTGCTGTGATCACAAGCAAAGGACTATGAATGGGGCTGGATTAGCAGCAGTCGGTGCAACACTCTATAAGGTCTATGATTCAAAGAATGTTAAAAAGGGAGCTTACAAAATATATATTAATTCCTAGAAAGTTGGATCACGGACATGCCAATATTACCTAGCTCAGAACAGCCTAGCTACCTCAGAACAACCTAGTCAACGGACTAATCACCCCCTGTGACGTAACAGAGCGACAGAGGGAGTCTGGTTTATGTTTGAAACGTCGATAGACGCTGTTCTGGCACCACTAATGATGCAATCACATCACATTGATTTTAGGCGCATGTTTTGGACACTAAACTCTATGCACCTGTATTTTAATGGTGCATGGTGTTTTAGTGGTGCATTTGATGTTTGTAAGACAGATTTTTTAATGATACTTTTCTGAGTGGTTTGGTACGAATTTTAATCAACAGGTTGGTTGTTTAGCACAATGTGGTGTTGAATTTTGACATGACCGACTGTGTGTGACCCATACATTATTTTACATTGACGGCCATGCAGTGGAGCGCTACCAGGCCGCTCGATCTTGGCCAGTGACCGACAGGCCCCTCTCTGACACTTTTTGGTATTGAATGAAATATGCGTTGGCACGTGCATTTACTCTGGTGTATCAACAGCCCCAACAGACTAGGAAACTGTCTCAGCTTCTTCATCTCTCTCTGGCTCTTTCTTTCTGGATGCACCAGGGGAATCTTAAAATCAATACAACATAGCTACCTCAAAATTAACCTAGCTGACTCAAACCAACCAATCGGCTATCACCCAAACAACCTAGGTACCCTACAAAGACATTGGTGTCTCAGAACAACTAGCTACTTAAAAGTGACATCATACAAACTGCCTTGCAGTAACCAAGGCAACCTGGTCTCTGCATCCCACAATGGCGCTCACACCAGGAGACACCGCCCGCAGCACCCAGCTGGATGATAAGCGGAGGACAAAACACAGGCTGTGTCCGAAATCGCTCGCTATCCCCTTCACCCTACCCCCCATAGTGCACTCACTTACAGTGCACTCAACAGCAACTGCCGAGATTTCGGACACTAGAATTGCCACCATCAAAATTATTTTAATACCTCAACAGTTTCCATCACCTTTCTCCAATACTGTTGTGGTATTTAAAATAAAAACATGTATTCCTGCCATTTAAAAAATAATTCAACAAATTGTATTAATTTTTGACAGTATGAAGATTATTCATATATACATGGACTTGAGTAGACTCGACCACCACTTAGACTGACTTGGACTTGAATTAGACTTGAGCCCTCGGGACTTTGACTTGACTTGCACTCTAATGACTTGGTTACACCTCTGCTATCTGGCAGTAGCAAACACAGAGCAGGTCCCTGAATAATTAAACTTGCTTCTAATTCATTCTCATAACAAATTTAATTCAAGCCTATTTCACACATCCCTGACTACCACCACAGAACGTTTCCTGGAAGATAAATATTAACGTTATGAATGGTGTTAAGGTCTCCCCCAGTGCATTACATGTGGATGACTGTGTGTGTATTTTCAAAACCCAGGTTTACATTTTTTATAAATTTAAATGTTTTTATATTTTATAAACGTTCAGCCCTACCTGCAACTAATGATTATTCACCAATTTTTAAAGGTGATTCATGGATTAATCTGTTTGTTTTTCCTTCACAATCTGAATGATGGTGCATAGTAAGACTTTAGTCAATTTTCTCCATCAAAATCATTAGAATTTCTGATCTCATTTCGAGGGAAGATTGAGAGCCCTAATGCACAGTGCTTACATGAACAAAATCTTCCGTGGGATTAATAAAACAGTGGCTTGGGGTGTGCACATTCTGCAATACATGGCTATGTTTCACAAGACGGCCACACTGCTGGCATCTGTATCACAGTAATGCTTGGAGTAATTCCCCGTTTATTCCTGACATTCTTTGCCTAATGGAGAAAATTATTTTTAGATTTATGAGGAATGAGGAATACAACTAATCCTTGGATGCGGCAACAATGAAAATATTCTCTATGCCATTGTCAGTGTCTAGCATAAAAAAAAGCCTATGCCAGTATACATGTTTATTTAAGTCATTTTTTTTAACGCAAGCACCGTTTTTCATTCTTTTTATTGAGAGAGATAGCGACAGGATTAAATCAGAAACTGGGAAGAAGAGTAGGGGGGAGACATTGCAGAAAAGCCAGACAGGGGATTTGAATCTGCAGCACTGCTCGACCTATGGTCTGGGGGACACGTTCTCTACCCGCTCTGCCACGGTGCGCCCCATACATGCTTATTTTTACATAAACATTGTTAAAACTCTGCTGCTGCCTTGTTAGGTACATACAAAATACAATATATATTTGTCTAGCCTATATATAAAAAGTAGCAAGCCCCTTTTGGGAAATGCAAAGAGTAGAAAGTATTGATGTTGAACATCTACTGAGTAAAACTAAAATGTTGTCAGAGATGTAAATACTTTTGAAAGTATAAAGTACTTAGGGCGTATCCAAACCAACGTGTTTATCCCGGGTCAGACTCGTTTTAACCGAGATGGAAGTCAAATGTATGTTAAACTCTGTGCCTGAATAACAGCTGCGGTAAATCAACCCGCGCTGTATCCAGGAACTAACCCACGACAAACTCAAAATGCGATTTGAATACCAGTATAGATCAGATCACTGTGCCAAGGAAGAAACTGTTCTTAAATCTGGAGGCTTTAGCATGCAGGACTCAGTAGAAACCGTTAAGTCTGGAGGTCATAGATTGGGGACTCTATAGAAACTGGTGTTAAGTTTGGAGGTCTTAGCATTGCGGAGTCTATATAAAAACTGGTGTTAAGTTTGGAGGTCTTAGCATTGCAGACTCTATAGAAACTGGTGTTAAGTTTGGAGGTCTTAGCATTGCAGACTCTATAGAAACTGGTGTTAAGTTTGGAGGTCTTAGCATTGCGGAGTCTATATAAAAACTGGTGTTAAGTTTGGAGGTCTTAGCATTGCGGAGTCTATATAAAAACTGGTGTTAAGTTTGGAGGTCTTAGCATTGCGGAGTCTATATAAAAACTGGTGTTAAGTTTGGAGGTCTTAGCATTGCGGAGTCTATATAAAAACTGGTGTTAAGTTTGGAGGTCTTAGCATTGCGGAGTCTATATAAAAACTGGTGTTAAGTTTGGAGGTCTTAGCATTGCGAACTCTATAGAAACTGGTGTTAAGTTTGGAGGTCTTAGCATTGCAGACTCTATAGAAACTGGTGTTACGTCTGGAGGTCTTAGCATTGCAGACTCTATAGAAACTGGTGTTAAGTCTGGAGGTCTTAGCATTGCGGAGTCTATAGAAACTGGTGTTAAGTTTGGAGGTCTTAGCATTGCAGACTCTATAGAAACTGGTGTTAAGTTTGGAGGTCTTAGCATTGCGGAGTCTATAGAAACTGGTGTTAAGTTTGGAGGTCTTAGCATTGCAGACTCTATAGAAACTGGTGTTAAGTTTGGAGGTCTTAGCATTGCGGAGTCTATAGAAACTGGTGTTAAGTCTGGCCAGTGCACACCAATGCAACGGCACGGTTGCAGGCAGTTGCATTGGTGTGCACTGGCCATTAGCATTCAGGGCTCTTGCCCAAGGGAAGGGGGTGAAAAGGTGGTGTGCAGAGTATTTGTACTTTTACTTGCCATCCCTGGTGTAAGCCAGCGACAGCTGTCACATGTGCAGCAGTCGAAGGTCCGTGAAGCGTATCATAGATTTGCACGCGCAGTGGGAGCGGCAGGTTAATTGTACGAAAACCAAACATCTGTTTCCTCGATGATCTAATTTTCTGCATGCTGCTTCTAAATTCATACATGCAGGCAGCATCTTTCCATGTATTTTAATTTTTCCTGTATTTAATATATTATGAGAGAGAGAGAGAGAGAGAGAGAGAGAGAGAGAGAGAGAGAGAGAGAGAGAGAGAGAGAGAGATTATAGATCAGTGCCGTACCTAGGTTCAAAACCAACTATTGTGAAAACAAAGCTAAAAAAAAACGTGGGGCAAATCCACCCGGTCAGTAATTATGGACCAGGGTTCTTAACCCCTCTCCGGCTTTTCTGCAGTGTCTCCCCCCGACTCTTCATCCCAGTTGCCGATGTAATTCTATCACTTTCTCTCTCTAAATGTTTGTTTGTTTTCTCAGAGGAGATACAATTTAAATAATGAAACAAATAAATAATAATAATTGTGTTTGTGCTGAGTAACGTCATTTTATGATAAGTACGGGGAACGAGATTGTGTCGTCAGGCGAGGAAGCCTGCTGTCATTTCAGGTGGCGCGCGCCCGCTGCTCCACCTTAATTTCCGCCTCCTGGCGGAGCTTGTGACACACGGGGAGGTTTACATTCGCCGCATGTGAGCGTGTGCGCGCACGTGTACACCACGATCCACTGGATGTCTACACGTCCATGTATGCGTGCACAGCCGTCTCAGCGTGTGTGCTTATCAACGCGGGCTGCTTCGCTGTGTGTGTGTGTGCGGTGGGATTTGCGAGGTCTCTGTAACGAGGGTGAACTTGAATATTTCATTTCATTATATTCTCGATACGGACCATTTCTACCACCTATCTACTTTTTTCGTTCATGTTTAAATTGAGGTGTGTATCAACAGTGCACATTTCGTGTCCACGAATGCTCAGATGCGCGTCCGTGATTGCGCGCACACTTGTGCAGGTGCGCCAGCGGCACCAGAGGCCGCTCCTACTACGTATAATGAGCTCCTCCCAAGGACGCATCTCATTGGTTGCGATGCATATTAGAAACGGAATTGTTAAGCGAAGCAATATCTGTAGTAGTATCCCAAAAGAGTTGGAGTAATTCATCAAGGCAAGACATTCATAGTCAAATATTTTTCAAGTAATTGCAAATAATCAAATAATCGCTTCATCTCAAGCTTCAATAATTGGCCGCTAATCGACTATTAAAATAATTGTTAGTTGCTGCCCCTGTGAGAATACCAACATGCAGTTAAACCGAGGCAGAGATCCTCCCCAGAGCTGCAGAGATGGCTGATGAGGCTGTGGGATATTCTACGGCAGCAGTTTATGAGTTGTGTTATGAGGCAGTAAGAGCGTATTAATAAATCAAACAGGCTAATAACAGAAAGCAGTCATGCGGTACGCTCAGTAATAATAGATGATGGCTTTCAATTCATTCACCCCATGCAACATGGAGGCAAGGCCTCTCTGTTTAGAGGCACAGTATGCAACGCTATTATTATTCATAAACTATTCATCACTGATTTGGCTAAATGCGAAGTAATCAGAAACGGCATTAATCACCACGTTGGTTGGCCACAGAACTGGATCCATAATAGAAAATGGCGGTGGACTGCCATAAACTTTTTTTGGCTACGCTTTGGCCAGGCATTGGGAATTAGGGATATGTAGATGTCAAATGTAAAGTAGAGCAAATATTTGGATAAATGGATTAGAAATGATTGATCGGTTAATGAACACTGCCCCTGGAGTTCAACAGCATCACTGCACAGGGGAAGAAACAGTTCTTCAAAGTCTGGTGATCTTGGCAGGACTGTATAGACCAATTTACTGTTGACTCAGAATAATCATGGCAGACAGCGGTATTATAGTAGTATTATAGCGGCAGACAGAGGTATTATAGTAGTGTTGTAGCGGCAGACAGTATTATAGTAGTATCATAGCGGCACGTACACATTGTCAGAGGTACACATGTTGTGATAGGGTGAGATTGCCAAGACGAGAGGGGGCGAGAAGCTCAATTAATTCATCGCCGTAGTTCACAAACATGACTCGACTTACTTGTGCGGTTTTCCATCTAAATCTACCCACCAGACTTCAGAACGCCGAGCCGTGCATCAAACGTTCGCAAGAATAAACCAGTTTGTCTTTGTTGTTATAAAAATGTGGAACGGAACTTACGGAACTTTATGCCCTCCAAACCGTGCTCAGATTGTTATAGTTTGCCTGAAGGAATGATTTGTAATTCCAAGGTAAATATTAACTACACCAGCGGACTTATAGGTCTGGGACAGATTAGCCTCTGAGCAGTCACGTATGGCACTTTCATTCACTCACTGCCAGTGATGATATAGGCTTTGCACTAGTCTATAAAAACATTTTTTAAGTCATTAGCACACAAGGCTCTATCGACAAGTTCGGAGGGAACTTCCGGTCTCTGAACGTCACTTTCTGTCACATTTACTTGCCGTGTATTTGGCTATTTTTTTCAACATGTCTATTCGGTGGGAGCACACACCTACAGGGTTATTTAAATTAATTGTGGTGGTAACTTGCAAATGTTATCGTGCGGATCTGTGACACACAAACGTATGATTTAATAATCAGTTCAACCCGTTCCATTGTCTCATTCCTTTTGGAACGACTAGTAGAAGCAGCCAGCCTATTGGTCCAGAAGAACATGTGACCACTCGGTGAGTAACTTCAAGTCGGATTTTGACTGTATTTCATCAATATTTGCACAAAATTATGAACGATGCAAGAGAGGTGATGTGTAACTGTTAACAGACCGACATCTAGTGGTCGGATTTTGAATTGGTGAGCGTTTTGTGTGTTTTTTGTGAGCCACCGCGGTCCACTACGACGAGATTAAATGGAACTGATACAGACACCGGAAGTGTGTTTCACCCGGCGGGACAAAATGCCCAACCCCTGTATTTCGCGGATAAACTCTTCTTTAGAAACTGTTCTTAAGTCTGGAGGTGTCAGCATGCATTAGTCTTTAGAAATTATTCTTAAGAATAGATGTCTTAGCAAGCAGGGCTCTATAGCGCCTGTACGAGGGGCCATGGGTGAAAAGGTGGTTACTAGCTCTCTTCCTAGCCCTGTCTTGGAATAGCGTCAGTACGGTGGGTAGAGACGCACAATACTTCTCTCTGCAGTTCTGACAACTCTCTGATGATTGTTAGAACATACAAATTGAGAAAGCAGTTCAGACATTAACAGTAAATGTCCATGTGAAGGCACACGTCCAAACTCAGGATGTCAATCATTCATTGATAATTGATGAATAAAGTTTGATTAATTTACAACTAATCAACCAAGGAGAATCTCATACTTCTGGTACACAATAGATCCATAATATCTCAAAACGTCCAAAAATCCTTAATAGAACAACATCACCACTTTCATTTTTTCAAGTTGATTGCCATCACCTCGCCGTGTAAAAGTCCTGCGTTGCATGTTAAAGCAATCTGTTAAAATCAGAACGATTGAAACATTGTTAATATTCATAAATGTTTGATGTCTGATTATCTCCGCCTATTGCAGATTGTGCAGATTTGCATTTTAGCGTTAGCATGCTCACAGTCTACACATCCACGCTTAACAACTTTTCCAGCAAGCTTACTTGATATATGCATTGTTGTTTTTTGTTTGTTTGTTGCTGAACAGTGGCTGTGTCCGAAATCACTCCCTACCCACCATATAGTGCACTCAACAGCAACGGCTGAGATTTCGGACACTAGAGTCAACGCTGTTGAAAATGATTATTAAATATAATTATAAAAAATATAATTACAAAATTCAACAATCGTCAGAAAAAGCAGAAAAAGTCAAAAGCACTTACATTTATAACGATTTGCCATGGTCTGTCGATATTTACTCCCACTGTGCCATTTTTTATGGCATTTCCAGAAGTTTAGTATTTTTAAAACGTCTCGCAATGCATTATGGGTTATATTGCTCCGTCTAGGGTACATCCGATGCTCACTACTTTTTGTGGTGCATTGTGGGATACTTTCAGTGCACTATATAGGGTACATGGAGAATTCGGACACCACTACAAAATGGCACGCACCCCATATAGTGCACTATCAGGGTTAGGGAGCGATTTCGGAGACAGCCAGTGTTCCGTATCCAAGCCAGTGGATGATGTCTTGATACTGGTGAGAAACTGGCACTGGAAAGAATTAATTTAGCACCAAATCTGATAAAGACTAAATACACTCGGACACAGTGTTAAATTTAACTCTGCAAAATCTACTGTGTATAAACTAGTAATAGATACACTACACCCACTCATCTCAAAATAGCATTCCTCTACGACTCACATCAAAGATACAGGAGCACTATTCTGTTATACACGGTCGGGAAGGTGTAGGCAGTGTAGTAAAAATAACTTGAATTTATCAATATATAGAGACTTAATGCTCAGCAGAATGCAGTCACACAAGTACACAATAGCACAAACACAGTGACAAAATTAGCAGCGCAATCAGCACACTCAGCATTACCAGGAAATATGACTCGAGTGTTCATTCCAAACTCTTCCCAAATATCACTCCTGTGGTTTTGTTGGTGACGAAAGCTCAGTTAAAATCACTGACTCACAGAATATATTGAATAAATAAAAAGTGACACAGACTGACGTCACTCAAATGAATTGTCCAAACTAGGGCTGGGCGATATGGAAAAAAAAAAATCATATTACGATATGGATTACTTTATATCACGATAGCGATATATATATCACAATATATATATATATATATATATATATATAGAGAGAGAGAGAGAGAGAGAGAGAGAGAGAGAGAGAGAGACACAGAGAGATAGATAGATTATAGAGCTGCAACTGATTAATCGATGATAATCGATTATTGAATTAATCAGCAACTAATTTGATAATCGATTAATCATTTCCTTGTTTGGTCACTCCTCTGCTTAATGTGTTGAATATGTTGTTCAATGTTTGCAACAATGTTTTGTAATAATTAGAATTTTGTGCGCCGCAGTAGCTCAGTCTGTTAAGGGTGA
>OMKY01221151.1:0-12186 GCA_900302395.1 Bregmaceros cantori
ATATACCCTTATGGGAATCACTGACCCTGAGCATGCTGGTCTAATGCTAGAGGTCAAGTTTTAAGTTTCAAATATTATTATTAACAACGCTCCACACACATGCACGCACACACACACATGCACGCACACACACACCTGTACTTGTGACCAGCAGTGGTAATCAGGCGTGAGTGCCGTGAATTACGCCACGAGTGGTTGAACAACAGCAACGCTCCAATGACCTTCTAGCCATTACCGGACCTCTAAGCGAGAAAGAGAGGGGGAGGGCGAGAGAGAAAGAAAGAAAGAGAGAGACCGAGAGTATGCAGGACGTCGAGACAATGAGACACACAGAGCGAGAGACAGTGAGAGAGACAATGCGAGAGGGAGAGAGACAGAGAGAGAGAGAAGAAGAGGGGGAGAGACAAAGCAAGGTGGAGAGAGTGAGAGAGAAGCTACGAGGATGAGAGACAGAGAGACAGAGAGTGGACGAATAATTAAATTCAGATCGGTTTGAGGTTGAAGCACAAAAGCAAAACAAAAAATAATATTCCGTAATATTGAGCAGATGAGGTATAGGTATGGTTTTGAAAATCGCCGAAAAACAACAACAACAGTGTTCACATGGATGGATGGATATTTTATCGTCATCTCTCTAGTGTAGTTATAATGAGAAAATAATCTTATATTTTTATAAAAGATGGGATAACAACGGCATATTTGATCTGTATATAGGTGCGCAGATCATTGACATCAAACACATAGGAGTTATTCTCTGACTGGAGTCAGCACCATAGGTGACACTATAATTCTTACTATCTCTACCTATCTTACGTAATCTGCTCACTGACAGGCTGAAGTAAACATGTTCTATTATGCAGCTTGTGTGAGGCGGTGGAGCGGAATGTGAGATGAGACTGCTGAATGAAAGTAACTTTCCTTTGGGATCAATAAAGTATTCAGATTCTGATGTGGAGAGAATCGGAATTCGAATCGGATTCATCTGACTTGAAATTTCTTCTTTTACCAGCCACCAATATCGTTAGTGCCACCAATAAGGCGTAGCGGGCTCATTTTACACCAGATTGGGCCATTTCAGGTCGAGCAGTGGCGCGGGTTCTCATCACTATCTCTCTCAATAAAGAATGAAAAACGGCGGTTGTGCCCCCCTAAAAATATGCTCTGAAAAACGTAATTTGTATGACAATGGATACATGCAACATAGTGGATACAGTGAATTCCTCTTTTCATTATCCCACCCACATTCCTTTTCTATCTCATGCCCAACCTGCCTACTTTATGTAAAGACTGAGGGAGAGAGAGAGACAGAGAGAGAGAGAGAGAAGGGAAAAGAGAGGTAGAGCGAGAGATCAAGAGCGACGGAGAGATAGAGAGTGAGGGAGCAAGAGAGAGAGAGAAGAGAGTGCCACGTAAATCTTGAGGGATATTTAGCTCAGTGACCGTGATGCGTTACGATCTGCCTCTGCACTCTCTATTGTTATCTCTCTCTCTCTCTCCCTCACTTCCATCGTCTGTATTTCCCTTTCTCTAACCCAACCACCACCCCCTACACTCACACACATACGCCCCAGTCTCGCTCAGCAGATGTTAAATGGACTGATTGACAACCCCCCCTCGTAATCGTCTCTACAGGACAAATCGGGAAGGGGGGGAAAATGAACGGCGACGTCACGGTGAAGACAAGGCATAGATGCTCATGAGGCTAGGCAGAAGAAAGACAGGTGAAGACGAGACACAACGACTGTGTCCGAAATCGCTGCCTATCCCCCATATAGTGCACTATATGGGGCGCACACCATTTTGTAGGGGTGTCCGAATTCTCCATGTACCCTATATAGTGCACTGAAGTATCTCGTAATGCAGTGCAAAAAGTAGTGAGCATCGGATGTACCCTAGACGAAGCAATAAATGTTAGTACTTTTCACTTTTTGTGATAATTGTTGAATTTTATAATTATATTTTTTATAATTTTATTTTATAATCATTTTGACGGCGCCAACTCTAGAGTCTCAGCAGTTGCTGTTCAGCGAGTGCACTATATGGGGGGACGGGGTAGGGGATAAGCAGCCATTTCGGATACAGCCAAAGACTAGCAAAGTATTAATGTGGACAGATGCAAAAAGAGAAGGGAGAGAGGTTGGTTTGGCCGTTGCTGTGCACGTTGCCTTTCCAACGTTCTGTAACTTGTGAATGTGTTTTTCTCATATGAAAGAGAAGCCAAATTCTTGTTGCTCTTTTTGTTTCATCTTCTGACATCTCTCTTCAGTCCGCATCAGAAGTGTTATGCAATGGTGAAATCAGCAAGTGTGAATGTGCCATTACTGAGATTCTAGGACCACCACTCTTCACTGCGCCTTAACCTTCATAGCAGGGCTGCCTCTGTGTACTATGGCAATTAGACCCCCTTGTTTCGGCACATAGTCTTGTCAATAGCGTCCGATTTTCAATAGTGGTCTCTGTTGTCAGATGCAGTTGACTCTGGCAATGTTCTAGTCCATCGTGTGGTTCTTTCAATTGCCGACAGCTAGAACAACTCAAAATGGATCTGAACCTGAACCTGCAGATTGACATTCACTTTCAGCTGTTAATTCACTAATAATAATATTAACTAATGATGGTAAAACCGGATACATGGCATCCTTGGTCACTACAGAACCGCTCTTAGAGGCATGGTGACATCCTCTATAGTTTAATGGTGGACAGCCCATGATGGTCAGAGGTGATCATTCTTGGTGTGGTGAACTGGGCTAGAGATCCATTGCTGCTCTGTCCTCACTGAGGACAGAGCAATACCACAACCATTGGCACCGTCGTCAGTTTTTGAGTACATGAAGTCCATGTACATGTGATGAATTATGCCATCAACACTCACTTCACTGTGATGCCAATGAAGTTCACGGACTGGTGCCAACACAGGTCGCTCTTGGTAAGACTCACCTTGAAGCCTAGTGATCCTGCATGTACGAACCTGTCCTCATCCAAAATGTATTTTTAATCCCACCCTCGTGGAAAACCTCATTTTGGGAATAGTGTCTATGTCCATCAGTGACTTGGCCTGTAAGGCCTGTTTCACTGTGACGGCCTGTCTTTTATACTGATTCTGTGTAAATGTAACAGATGCACCTTCAGTCAGTCTTTGAGACTAAGACGAAGTCTCAGACTCATTCAGTCATAGTCACCTATCCTTTTTAGTCTAGTTTTAGTCCATGAAAATACAGCTGTAGAGAGAGAGAGAGAGAGAGAGAGACAGACAGACAGACAGACAGACAGACAGACAGAGAAAGACACACACATGCACACGCAGAGTCACACACACACAAATAGAGACACAGAGATGAAGGAGAGGTACAGAGAAATTGCCGCTAACACTGTAATAAAAAAAAACTGAACAAATTGCCTAAATGAAAAAAAAAACATGTTAGACCACTGCAATTTCCTTTTGATCTGATTGACACAAAAATGAAGAGCTGAGGAGAGCCGACCATAGAATGTTTAGGTTGTCCAGGTTTGCAAGTGTGTGCAGCTCAGGTGTTTTGGCCCAGAGAAGGGGAAGGTCGGGTGTAGGGGGCGAGGTTGGGCTGTGGGGGGGTGCCTGCCTGCTTTGACCTGCATGTCATGTAAGGTGCAGAGATAAAAATCTCTGACATCGGTGTCAAGACAAAAGTGAGCTTGTGCGCTCCTATTCACCATGCAGGCCCACACACACACACAGCTCGCTATACATAGACACCTATACCACATAGCGGGGGTGCTTGTAAGATTATGTGAAGATTGTGTGCACGCGTATGTGTGTGTTTATATGTGCATGTGTGAGGTGTAGCTATGATGATGTTACTAGGCAGTGTAGTGTCGTGACTCTCAATGTCTGGGCCCCGAGCCAAACCGGCATAAAACATAATCTGCTCATCTGATGAGTCTGGTCGAGGTGGAGGATGGGAGGGTTTGTGTGTGTGTGCAGGGAGAGGGGGGGAGGGGTGTTAATAGGACATATTCGAATATGCTTTTATAAGCAATGCTATAAAGTAACAATATGTATTAATGTCTCTAATAGACACTAAACCAGGAGAGGAACACAAAATAATGGAAAGTTTGCCAAGGATACAAGGGCGCTGTGCATTACTCCCGACCCCAAACACCCCCCGTTGTTTGCGTCAAAATGGTATCTTCCGCTCTTAATGGTGTGGTGCACCTGCGATGCTTGATAAAGACCAGCACACTGTGCA
Organism: Bregmaceros cantori; assembly: GCA_900302395.1. NCBI lineage: Eukaryota > Metazoa > Chordata > Actinopteri > Gadiformes > Bregmacerotidae > Bregmaceros > Bregmaceros cantori. Next base: position 4,224 of record OMKY01221151.1, read on the forward strand.
CAGGTGTGAACCATTAGTACGCAGAGGGAGGGGGCGAGAGGGGGACATTCTTTAAAAAGAGACACAAGCCTCTATCCCTCTTTGTCATTCGCTGCGATTTTTCTCAAGCCGTCTTTCGCTAGGTTTCCACAGCAGACTTTTTTTTTCCTCGTCCGTCACCCGCAGCGCCGTCCGAATATTTCCTGACCGGGAAAAAAACAGTGGTTTCCACAGTAGACAGTATGCAATGCGGCGCACTGGTGGACAAACTTGGTATTGCCCGCGCCTTTTGTTGAAATGCCTTTTTCTCGTTTTTTTCATCTTCTCCTTTCTTTTTTGACCAGGCCATTTGCGCCATGGCACTCGGGGTGGTTTTGCTGGATCACACACACACTGTCTGGAAGACATTTATACAAAGAAACGGTTGGGTTTTCGTTTTCATCTTTTTATTTTAAATAAAATGTGTTACAAAACGGTGGGAACCCAAGCACACGTGCGCACGTGGAAGGGGAGTACACACACACACACACAACGCACGCACAGAAGGATGCTCTAGTAAAAAAAAAAAAAACACATAAAACACGATTTCTTTTGTCTTTTGATGCGCTGGAGCGCACAGTCCGGCGCTTGCTCAGCTGCTGTCAATCTCTGAACTCACGGACCCGCTGCGGGAAAAATGAAAATAAATGATTTTCTGGCCCGTGCGGGAATGGCCCGCGCGGAGTCCGTCCGGCATTCACTTATGTGGAGCTTACCACAACGGTAACAACACGTTTGTTTTTTGCACGGAGTTCGGGTGGCGCTGCGGGTGACGGACGGGGGAAAAAAAAAACCTCTGCTGTGGAAACCTAGCGTTACACGCTCAGTATGGTCTGACTTTATCTGCCTTCCTTCTCGACTCGTATGACAATTTGGAAAAATGTTAGCACAAGGTTTTGGAAATCACTGTACTCGACCGTCAAGTGTCTTCTGTGTCCAAAACGGAGGAACATGCTCATCATCAGAAATGTATGCTTGGGCTTACCGGTTTGCCTGTGTATGAAAAGAAGAGAGCCAGTCAGTGTGTTAAAGGTGAGATGACACAGGAAAAAAAAATCCCAATGTTTTCTGTTATATGGGATTATGGAATATCAGAATATTTAAAAAAAATTATCTGATTAACAATCTTTGCAAAATTTCAGTCTTCTTCCGTCAGATTTCGAAATTTTAGACCGTATGCCATGGACTTGTTCTGAAGACTTTTTCCGGCCAAGCATGCACTTTATCGCTCCCTATTGTTTTAATGTCAAAACTCGGCAAAAGGTGAAAGGACCGGTAACTCACATTGGTTCTATTTAAAAGGAGCTATTGTTGAAGCCATTTTCACTCCTGACATTCGTAGATGTCTCGCTATTGTTTGTGTTGTCTGCTTCTGCTTCCATTACCTTTTAGGCAGAGTTTTGGGAGAGCTTTATATTTAAGATATTTTGGAGAAATGTATACAAAACTAGAGCGCAAATCTTTGACAAGGCCTTAACGTTGTGAAAAATCTTTGGATCTGGAGCGTGATCCACATTTTAATGGATTATTCAGCTAATACCTTCTGGTTACACGTCTGTTAATAATTCCCCCCTTACACTTCTGGTAAATAATGTCATGAAAATCCATCCATAATTATTGGATTAAGTTAGTGCAGAATTGGTAAAAGCAAGTTCTGAATCCACAGCCAGATCATGTCTAAAATTTAAACGGATTGTTACTTTGGGCAATACCCACACCTGGTAAATATTCCATAACAAATTCTGAATTTGTGTGCGTTTGGGTCTGTGACACAAATACATTAGTGTTCATAAAAATATTGATGATGCTGTTATTGCTATATCAGATCACAATGTGGGTTATTGAGAAGTGATGAAGTCGTCAAGCTCTATCATATGCCATGACCTAAATGTTGCCTCAACACCATCAGAACACCGCCCTCATAGTGAATCTGCATGCTACAAAAATGTTAAAAATCTTAAATGACATTTACGTTTACCAGAACAGTTAAGGTCAATGTCAACACACACCCTCCTATCCTCATTTTCCCCCCTAGTGCCACGCTAGAATTATTTCCATGTATTATCAAGTTTCGGAAGTTAGTAAGTTAAGTCTGAACAGCTTATTGGGAGCAGTTGGGAAGGAGTTCTATGATCGACAGATGATTGGGTGTGAAGAATTCACCATTGTTATTATGGTCTGTTATATAAGAAATATACAGATAAGCTCGTCCTATGCTTTCAGGAGCTGTAAGACACTACAGAGTAAAGGTGCTGATGACATGAGCATGTCAGCCCGATGCAGCCTTTGTCAACGTGATAATGTTCCGTACGTTCCACCCACACTTTGGATATTATTTTTCAACCTTCATTAATTCCTCGAGGCAGCCATTTTCCTAGCCGCTAACGGCACGCACAAGCTGTGAGCATCGAGGGAGGTACTGGTGGGGGTTCTTGGCTGGACAACCTATTATAAAATAGTTGCTGAGCCGTCCCCGGCGTAGTGTCCTCTCCGTGCTGAGTAGCAGATAAGGCACTCTGGGAGCGGTGCTTCAGTATTCCCGCCGTTAGATCTCTTAACATCTTACACCCACTCCCTAAGCAATTGCTGCTGTGTACTGTGGTGGTTATGAGTTGGAACGCGTCCCACACAAATCGCCGCAGCATTGTGTTGGAAATAGTCCGGAGTAATTAAGTAATACATTGATGGACCTTAATGGTTTAATCTTGTCACGCATCCCAACGCAATTCAGGTAAAGACAAGACACACCTGCCCATATGCATTTTCCACTGCAGTGGATCGTGTGCCTGGGTGCCTCCCGTGATAGGATTATGCCAAAACTTGGTCTCAGTCGAGGAGCACAGAAATATTTTCCCACACAAATGATGCCGCATGTCTTTCACCTAATTAAGTTTGTTATTTCAAGACATCTGTTCCCACTTCCCAGTAAACATGGGGAATCCAGTGTATGCATTTTCTTCTGTATTTTAAATGTTAGCTAATTTTTCCGGATTGCAATGTCACCCTGTACAAGTCAAACCCACTAATGGGCCTAGGCCAGGGGAAAATGTTTTACGTCTGCCACTTGCAATGAGCTGCACTCAATTGGAATACAATAAAAACTACAACAAAAACAGACATTTTTCACTGATTGAACCGGTGGACTCCGGAATAGGACGCAGGCTGGTGTGGAGCTTGGAGAAGAGATGGGGTTAGCGAGAGGCAGCAGAGGGAGGTGGAGTGTGGATGAGAGCAACAGCAGATAACTTTGTGTGTGCTTTCAGGATATATTAAGCTGGCGTTGATGTTCGCCCCGATAGCAATGAAGAGCAGTGACGAACACATTAATGAGCGGCTTATCGCCTTGCTAACGTCTACGCTTCAGACGATGCCGCCGCTGCGAGCCTGACTCGTCCTCTAAGTAGGTCAGGAGACAGTTATTTCTCTTTTAATAAGGCTTTATTTGTGTGTTATGTGATCTGCGCTATTTCTTTTCTTTTTTTAGGTCAGTGGTCCGAATCAATCAACTCTCATGTGTGCAAACTCTCATACCTCTGGCATCCATCTGCATAGGTCAGTAGCCAACATCTTCAGAAAAATGTGAATCAAGGAAAATATCAGCAAATATTCTGATGTGCAGTGCATTATGAGTTGGTTACACGCCTTCATTCCAAAATTAATTTTGGTGCGGCATTTGCTGTGATGTAAAGTGCAAATCCGAAAAAAAAAGATCTTTTTTTCTTTTTTCTTTTCGATTTTGTTAGCGTCCCTCCAAAACCATAACCGTAACCATAACACTAACCCCTAACCTAAACACAATAAGTGGATCGTCTTTGGGATTCAAACTTTATCAGAGTTATTTCGGAACAGTGAGTGCCCCCCTTATAAGCTTAGGGTTATAACATTGATTGTATAATCAAATCTGTCATGATCCCTCGCACGCGAAAATCGCGCTCCTGTTCTGCACCCGTCCCAACTCCCCAGCTGTTACGCATTCCCGATCAACTCCCACCCGATAAAAGTAATTCCTCTTCCGCCACTTCCCGTCGGATCGTCCGCTAACGCTCTCGACCCCACGCATCAGCCCGCACCCGACTCCACTCCTGCCTGCTCGCCTGCTTCCGTGTCTTACCTGCCTGTCTGTTCCCCTGTTCTTCCGGTCCCTCTGCCCACCAGTCCTTCACCCCGCCGTCCACTGGATTCCCTCATCACAACGCCATAACAATCGGTAACTCATCTTCCTCTCCCGTTGCCCCAGTGGGCATGTCCCTCTCCCCTGAGCTCTGGCTGCCCCTCCCGAACTCCGCCCTCCTGAGTTGGCCCCGCCCCCTTACCTGCCCATTGACTTTTCCAGTCTTCCCTCACCATTTCCTGACGAACTTGCTCTCCTGATTTAATAAAGAAACTTCATTTGAAATTAAATAAATAATATTTTGTGTTCTGCAGCTATTGAGTCCTGTAATTATTCTGGTTTCTGACACAAATCTGTATAAAGGCACAAGCAGTTGAGAGGAACTACTCTATTAACAGAAAATAAACTCTATATTATAGATTGTGCCTTCACCCAAAGTCACGTCTAGTATTCTTAAGCATACTACGTCCTTCATGATGGACATGGTGAATTTCGCTGAAGTCTATTTTGCTGACAACTGCTAAATCACTTGTTCCAAACCTAAAGTCACCAGGGCGTGTCATGGATGATGGGTCAATATTGCAAAAAGTAAGGCTTACGTTTCGTAAAAGGATTGCCGGCCAAATGTTGTGAGGTGGGTGTTGTAAAGCGTAGTCAGCAAAATGCATCGTTGTAATATCTCCCTGGTGCCTACCCGAGCGAAACGCATCAAGTATGAAGTATGTGTACGCGCAGCCCGCGCGCACGCGTCCTCCCTCTGTCCTCATCTACCTGCAAGTTAATTGGTCCATTAATGGTCGCGATTGGCCACAGAGCGAGGACACCTGCTCCCCCACCTGGCCATGCTGATCACATAATGCTGAGAGACAAGGCAGACGAGCACATCGACACACACACAAACACCGTGTCTGTGTGTGCATGTGTGCACTTGGAGAAAAAAAGTTCACCTCCAAACAGTCGTAAATCAATATGTGCGTAAATACAGTTGCATAATGGAGAAATATATAGAAAAAAAACACATTAGACAGACACACATATAGAGCGTTAAATCATCCTTCTGTGATGTCACACACATACACGGATGTGCTCTTGTGGGCAGATAGGCTTCTAGACGCATATGCATTGTTTTTGGGGTGTGAATGCAGTGATTAGATTGGATCCACAAAAGGTATGCTTAGAGCGACAACACAAAAGTGGCTGAGCCCAAAACCTGATCTAATATATTTTGTGTCTTTATATTTTTATATTTTTCCCCCAATCTAAAGTAATTTTCTCTGTACAACTATTTCAATAAATCTGTCTTAAAAAGAAAAAGCGAAAAAAAAAAAGTTTGTGTTAACATCTGTGCTCCATTTTATTATTGTCATTTTTATTATGTGAAAAAAAAATCATTAAGCAGCAGTTGATGTACTCATGATATAGATGAAATCATTTGTGTGTGTGTGTGTGTGTGTGTGTGTGTGTGTGTGGAGAAGTGTTACCGCCTGTGACCCAAATATGCAATTCATGATGTCCATGCAAAACATTTAAAAACAAAGTGGTAAGAAAAAAAAAAACCCTGAGAAGCAAGATCCCTTTCCCCAATAAACAGATTAGGGTTATTGCCCTGAAGCGTAAATGTATCCATCACACATTTATAGCCGTATTAGATCACAACGTGCCCCATCGAGAAGCGATGAAGCAGTGTAATAGGTATTGTACTGTATAACACGCCACCAAACCTAATGTTGCCTTAACGATGTGGATCTCTGTCTGTGAAGCTGCTCTGGCGTTATGGTGAATTTGATGGGTCCACTTCCCCCTGTAGTATAGCCCACCTCAAAGAATGAGGGGGACATTAAAATTACCAGACACCCATTCTGCCTCACATAAAAATGTGCATGATGTCAATGACCTTGGAAAATGCCACTCCCATAACTTCAATCAATTCATTGATTCATATTTATTTCTCCTTTCTGTGGCATATGTAGCAGTCAAAAGACGAGCCACCCGACATATTGGTGGGGCTAGTGGCGAAATTGCATAACACATTTTATTACGGATCAGAAGATTCTGGGTTTGTATCCTGGCTAGCCCAGCATAAACCTTTGAGGCTGGAAATGTAAAACCGAAAGGTTGGTTGGCTCGAATCCTGACAATCTGCATGCCAGAGTGCCCGTGGGGAAGACACTGAACTCTCAAATGCTCCCAAAGGGTCGTGGATTGATCGCCTTCCACGGCAGCTGACAGTATTTGGATTAAAAAATAATAATAATAATAACTAGAAGGACTCAGAGATTGCAAACCTGTGCCTAACCCCTAAACCTAATCCCTAAACCTAACCCCTAAACCTAGCCCCTAAAGCTAGTCTAACCTAAAAAAATATTTTAAAAGGTGAAAAAAAGACGCAAAGAAGTGCGCGCTGCCGCTGCGCTATACAAGCTGCTGCATAACTTGGGACCAGACAATCTTAAGTTGCGTCCACCATGTTTTAATTCCGAAACATCCCGAACGCGATCAGAAACGTTCGGAAATGGCACCGCCGGTCAAAAATGCCATCGGCTGGGAGACTAAAGGTCCAAAAGACATAATCTGCTCCGCCCCGGCGCAGATAATAATAATAAAGTGTGTGTGTGTTTATGTGTATAATTCCTCCTCCACATTTAACCTATCCCAAAGGAGTGGTGGCTAGCCAGGGGCTGAATGGCTCAACCAACTACCATGCCGTCCAACACATAGTGGAATATAGTGGGATTGATGGGGGTTAGAAAGTGCAAGTGTCTATTGCAGCTCTGCATCTGTTCCTGGCTGCTTACCTACCATTCAGGGTAGAAATTGATCTTGTGGCATGAGGTTCTGTTTCTGAGGGTTTTGATGGAACTTGCTGCCTGAAGGACGTGCAGTGAAGTCAAGTCCTGGAGTCAAGAAAGCGGTGGAAAGCACGCAATGCTGGAACGAGTACATTGGCTGTGTCCGAAATCGCTCCCTATCCCCCATATAGTGCACTATATGGGGCGCACGCCATTTTGTAGGGGTGTCCGAATTCTCCATGTACCCTACATAGTGCAAAGTATCCTACAATGCACCGCAAAAAGTAGTGAGCATCGGATCTACCCTAGACATAGCAATATAGCCCATAATGCATTGCGAGACGTTTTAAAAATTACCTAATCTTCAACAAAAATGGTGCGGCGGGATTAAAATGCGACCAACCACGGGAAATAGTCATAAATGTAAGTACTTTTGACTTTTTGTAATGGTTTTTGAATTTTATAATTATATTTTATAATAATTTTCAAAAGTGCCGACTCTAATGTCCGAAATCTCGGCCGTTGCTGTTGAGTGCACTATAAGTGAGTGCACTATATGGGGGGGTAGGGAGTAGGGGATAGGGAGCGATTTCGGACACAGCCATTGATTTGACTCTCGTCACACACGTAACGGCGGCCATCTTGAAGGCTGTGTCCGAAATCGCTCCCTATCCGGCGCGGCCCAAGCCACACACACTCTAACAGCTGTCCATCGGTTTGCGATGTTTCCGAGGTTAATCTTAACGCGGGTAACCGGGCTTCACAGTGCAGCAAGTCGGATGGTGTTCTCACCGAGAGGCCGCCTGAGGCCTGCTGGGTTTCTCCACTTCCACGGTGAACTCCTGATCTCTAGAAGCTTCTCCAGAGTTCCCCTGGCAACTAAACAACTATTTTAAACAAGCCTTGGCACTGTCAACATCTCCCAGCTTTTCAGCGCCTCCTGTGACCTCACTCGGGCCCGTGTTTCATTCTTCTGTTTTATTGCCAGAGAGGCCAAAAGTAGCCAGATTTCTTACTTAAGCAGGATTAAAAACAACTTCTACTG
>OMKY01221157.1:0-13436 GCA_900302395.1 Bregmaceros cantori
TTTTTAACTCAAACTTTATTTGTATAGCACTTTTCATGCAGAGCAACACAAAGTGCTTTCCAGAAACAGAACATCGAACAGGACGTTACCCACAGCCTCCCAACCCAAACAAACTGGCACACACTCAACCATGGACACACACACACGCAAACAAATACAGTGGGCTGATGTACCAATGACGGTAACATCCTAGTTATAAGCCAGATCAAAGAGATGTGTATTTAGACTCCTAGCCCTCAAATACGACAGGACCACAGTTCAAAATTATGAAAGGAGAACTTTAATACTGAAATATAATGAAGACGTTAGTCGTGGGGCTAGCCTGTGCTGTGGCTTGGATCACAGCACACGCAGTGTCGCAAGATCGCTTCTCCTCACAATCATATACTGTGCATGCGCTCATCCCCGCTCCCTCATCCCACTTTCACACAAACACTCAATGACATGAGAAACGGGCGCTTGATCGCGTCCAAAAAACATTTAAAGAAAAGACATAGTCTTGGGAAAACAAACATTCTATTGCCAAAATTGGCTTCTACCAAACGTAGAGTTCTTGGTAGAGGCAGCTTAGGACAATATTGCACTGGTGGAGTTTGCTGTAACGGTTGAATGAGTGAAGGTTTTTTTTCGTTAAAAATTATTTTACAGCTGAAAAGAAACATGCACTATCGTCTGTACTCTGTAGCGCCGTAGGACGGAGTTGTGAGTTTCTCTGTACTTGTAGCAGTCTTTAGTCCAAATTGAACGCTCATCAAGAGTTTCAAGTTCAGACTGCGCACACTGGTCAAACCCAATACCTTAAGTTGATTTGGGTTCATTTCCTCGCTCATCTTATGGTAACCACATTTGATATGTTGACAAACCAGGAAACGTAACATATGTGGACACACTAGCCAGAGACACAAACTTAGATGTACATGACTTGAAAACAGTGATGCTGGACCGTAACTGCTGAAGAGAGATTGCCCAAATGATTGTCTTGACTAGAGTCAAACAATTATGATATTTGAGTGTAGTTGATCCACTTCTCAAGAAGCAAGTTCATCCTGCAACGAGCTCAGTGGTCTCTTTAGAATATATTTTTACATAAAAAAAAAAAAACAACTTTTCAGTTTTTGGGGGTGGCCCTGTGGCGCAGTGGGGCAGCTTCCCCTCAGGGCCATATATTGCAGGTCCGCTTGTCCCCGCTCTGTCATCCTCCTTTCACACCAACGTTGTCATACAAATGTGAAAATGCAACGGAAAATAACTTCTATGATCTCCTACAGCCAGACATAACTCACATTATGAAATTGATCAGCCACTGTGAACGGCGATCAACATTTAAATAATAGCAGCTTTTAATAAACAACATGAATAAAACAATTAAATATCAATAAATATCTACATTCCAGGCATCAGGTGTAGGGCATGTGAAAACCACTGGCGGTCAGGGAAATTCACATTTTACCAAACAACTGCTTTCACGTGAAACTCCAGACTGAAATAAAAACACATCCTCTCACTCATATTGTTAAAAACCCACACTGTCGATAAGCCACGTTGATCCTTGTCCAACAAACACAAGATCATAATAAATACTGAGTCTGTACAAGGCATTCAAGTATTCAGCACCACAAGAAGGACGGCTCGTCATTTAGCATCAGAGGCTAACTGGCCCCTGCCGTACAGCTAGGATTTTGGAATCAGTGGCTAACTGTCCACAGCAACAGGACGGCTAGTCACTTAGCATTAGATCCCAACCTTCCACTGCAACAGGACGGCTAGTCATTTAGCATTAGATGCTAACTGTCCACAACCGCAGACCAGCTAGTCACTTAGCATCAGATGCTAACTGTCCACAGCAGCAGGACAGCGGCAGGGCAGCTAGTCACTTAGCATCAGATGCTAACTGTCCACAGCAGCAGGACTACTAGTCATTTAGCATCAGATGCCAACTGTCCACAGCAACAGGACAGCAGCAGAGCAGCTAATCACTTAGCATCAGATGCTAACTGTCCACAGCAGCAGGACTGCTAGTCATTTAGCATCAGATGCTAACTGTCCACAACAGCAGGACTGCTAGTCATTTAGCATCAGATGCTAACTGTCCACAGCAGCAGGGCAGCTAGTCACTTAGCATCAGATGCTAACTGTCCACAGCAGCAGGACTGCTAGTCATTTACCATCAGATGCTAACTGTCCACAGCAGCAGGGCAGCTAGTCAGTTAGCATCAGATGCTAACTGTCCACAACAGCAGGACTGCTAGTCATTTAGCATCAGATGCTAACTGTCCACAGCAGCAGGGCAGCTAGTCACTTAGCATCAGATGCTAACTGTCCACAGCAGCAGGGCAGCTAGTCACTTAGCATCAGATGCTAACTGTCCACAGCAGCAGAACAGCTAGTCACTTAGCATCAGATGCTAACTGTCCACAGCAGAAGGGCAGCTAGTCACTTAGCATCAGATGCTAACTGTCCACAGCAGCAGGACAGCTAGTCACTTAGCATCAGATGCTAACTGTCCACAGCAGCAGGACAGCTAGTCACTTAGCATCAGATGCTAACTGTCCACAGCAGCAGGACAGCTAGTCACTTAGCATCAGATGCTAACTGTCCACAGCAGCAGGACTGCTAGTCAATTAGCATCTAATGCTAACTGTCCACAGCAGCAGGCCAGCTAGTCACTTAGCATCAGATGCTAACTATCCACAGCAGCAGGGCGGCTAGTCACTTAGCATCAGATGCTAACTATCCACAGCAGCAGGACAGCTAGTCATTTAGTATCAGATGCTAACTATCCACAGCAGCAGGACAGCTAGTCACTTAGCATCAGATGCTAACTATCCACAGCAGCAGGGCGGCTAGTCATTTAGTATCAGAGGCTAACTGTCCACTGCCTGAGCCTTCAGACTGACAGCAGGGAGCGCACTGCTGGATGAGAGGCAGCAGTTTGCCCTGTTGGTGGAGCTGTTTGGTGTCTGAACCTCCACCGATGCAGCGACCATTGATGAAGACTCGAGGAACCTGAAACACAGAGAGGTTCACTGGTTAACTCAAATCACCACAAGGCAGCTGGTAACCTAGTGATTGTAGACACTAGAGCTAGCCCTTACCATTTTATTCATTCACATATATATCTGCTGCCAGCCAGGAATTGTTAGTGAATCTCAGTATCCCTATCCCCTACTTCCTATGTAGGGCACCCAAATATAGTTAACTCAGCAGCAACACCTGCAGAAACACGATTTTGGACACTAGAACTCAAAATGATTGTGACATTATAAAATTCAACAATCATCAAAGAAAGTCAAAAGTACTTACATTTATAACTAAAAGCACTTAGAGAGTGCAAACCTATGGCAAGGCCATGGGGTCACTGATGCCAGAACAACTACATGCGATTATGTTACTTATAGGCTACAGAAATGCACCAAAATTTAATCACCTGTCACCAGTGGTGCGCGAGCACGCTCTTGGTGGTTACACGGGATTAAAGTGATAAAAATAAATATTTTGGCAATCTGTCTCCAGCTTGGCAGACCGTATGGCTAACCACTACACTATATGAGCTCTTATTTCCACGCAGTAGAGTGGAGGCAACTGCTGTGTGTTGCTGGAGATAAATTGCAGTTTGTAAGATAATAGTTGCCACTGTTATGAACTAGTGTTACTTATAGGCTACAGAAATGCACCAAAATCGAATCACTTGTTCTGTTTGTCATTTCCAGCAACTCTAATATTTATTGGTCTAGGGTATCATGCTCACTAAATTTTACAGTGCATTGTGGGATACATCAAGTGCACTATATAGGGTATATGGGGTATTCGGACACCCCTACAATATGGCACCCCAAATAGTGCACTATAAAAGGAATAGGGAGCGATTTCAGACACAGCCAAAGAGTATAGATGTGTAAAGAGTTGACAATGGCATGTATTATGAAGAGTATGAACTTGCCACCATATCTCCTGTCGCCCCATTTAACTGTATGAGTTACAAAACTGGACAATGTCACGGAGAAAGGATTAAGAAAAGACAAAAGGATAAAAAAACAACAACACAATGTTCTGCAGTTAAGTGACGTCATCATGTCAAGGTAATGTAGTTCCGTTAATTTTACAGAACATGTCGAAAGATACTGCGACTGCCCCATTCACTGCGAAAAGTAATTAGCCAAGTTCATTACAAAAATGCATGATAAGAAGCGACTAACACTACAAACGTTCTACTACATGTCAACTCTAGGACTGGGTTTAAAAAATAAATGTAATAAATAAAATTATTGCTCAAAATGCAATGAATTAATGAACAAAAAAAATCCCCAGAAAACCCTGCTATGGTTATGTCATGTGCAAGTAATGCAACTAAAAACAGTGGCGTCGACTTGAATTACAAACTTCAATTTTTGTTCTAAAATACTTTGAGATTGTCGACTCTTCCCTCTGCGTTACACATGCACAGATACAATTACAAATACACTTGGGGCCGTTTTGTGTGTACTTTTTTACTTTTAGAGTACATTTTTCACAAGTTACTTTCTACTTTTACTTTTACTCAAGTAAAGTTGAGGTGAAAAAATGAGATGTGAGCAATTTGCTACTCGTTACATTAACCTGGCCTTTAGCGACACCCGTTGGGGACTGTTGACACATATGTTGGCGTCATAGCCCTCACTCGGGTGCTCTCTCGCCTTCTCTCTCTTGGACATCTCTTTCGCTCTCTATCTCTCTGTATCGTTTGAAAAGACAATTTGTCATAATTTCTTTTTTTTTGAAAGTTACTCAGTACTTTCGCTACTTAACTTTTTTTGTGTACTACTTTTGTACTTTTACTTGAGTAACATTTTTGACGACTTTTTACTTATTAATATTTTGCTGAGGTAACAATATGGTAGTAATAAAGATAGTTGGTACCGTCCTAGCTCCAGTGATCTGGCCCAGAGTGTCCTGTACGACATGTCCGTCCTGGTGCTGGTCCAGCTCCACCACTTTGTACTGCGCTCCCAGCTCATTGAACACGTTCTTAGCCATACGACAGTAGGGACACGTGGTCTTTGAGAAGATCACGATGCAGTTATGGGACACCAGATCCTGGAAGAACACAGGGAGGCAGTGGATTAAATCGACGTCTAATTAGGCAGGCAAGTCAAAAGTTGGCGTGACAACCAGGACTTTGAACCGATATTTTCTCCCACTCTGTTTGTTCCGAACAGAAACGGAATTATAGCGTTTCCGGTTCTGAGTTCATAATAAATTCACGTGGTATGTCAGGGTGAACCCACAACGACTCGCTTCAGAGACATGTTGCCTGCTGGAAGCATTTTACAGCCAAAGTCTTGATTTACTGTACTAAATAAAACCAGTATTAACCGGTTACCACTATTTAAATGGGGGTGTTTCTGTTCCAAAATATAAAAAATAACTTTCTGTTCCTTGGAAAATACTAGAAGTTCCCGGTTTTCGTTTTCGTTCCTTGAACCGGTTCAAAGCCCTGGTGACAACCTCTACGAATGGTGTCGCCTGGCAAGCCAGAACTAACGACTCGTCCACGCATCGCACACGAGTAGGCGGTCCGGTGAGTCCGCACCAAGCAGGCAGACAGACAGTCACCCAAATTTGGGCGGTCCAATCAGGCAGGATTTGTTAGGATCAAGCCGTGGGACTCGATGCCACTTGTTACGTCTACTGCGCTGTCATTTGAATGACAATTTCATTTCGCCTTCGAGTCTGCTTAATCCAGACCAAAAGGATAAAAAAAAGGATAAGACTGGGTCGGTGTCTCTGGAGAAGTGTGATCCATGTCGCTGCATAGTCTGATAAAAGCGGATATTGTGAAATATGATGAGTTGATATTTAGTGTTACTTTGCAACACAGTATAACCATGTAAGAAAGGACATACCCTGGATTTCCAATCGTATTTCAATATATAGGGCTTGTGAGATTTTGGGAGTCGCATCACAGCCAGACGAACAGGCAGAGAGTGGCATTAGCATAAGATTGAACTTTTTTTTTTAAAGTTATTTTTTCCGGCGTCAGCGCCGTTGTTCCATCTTTATTGGATAGGATTAGTCAGAAACTGGGTTGAAGAGATCAGGGGTAGACATTGCAGACAAGTCGACGAGCGTAGTCGAACTGCGACACTGCGGACGCTGCGGTAGACGCAGCGCCACTAACATGAATGGGGTCGCGTTAGGTGCGGTGTCCATAACCACTCGGCCAACGCGGACCCCCATAAGATTGAAAGTTTAATAAAGAGTCATAATCCATTATTGATTTAGTAGTAGACTGACATCTGCTGGTGATATCATTTATTGCTTTCCATTTACCCCAATAGAATAGCCGTGAAGTGGTAAGGTGTACCACTTGTCTCACCCAAGCTGTGACGTCACCATGCACAAGCCCTATTGCAGCCATCGCACAGCATATCACGCCGCCATTTATTTTTGTTTTTCACCGTGCTTTGAGGGGCGGGTTCTGACCATTCGTCGTACTGAGTGCTCTGACAGTTAACAATGTAGCATAAAAATAACTTGAAATGACACAAGGCCAACCACAGATGTGCAGTCCCATGACATTAGCAACTTGGATGGGCGAAGGGCACCTTGAACTTGCCCTGAACAAACCACAGGAATGAAAGAAGATTACTCATCTACAAAGAAAAGAACCTCTTACCTGGACATACTGGGAAGAGGCAGCGCTGGAAAGACCAGATGATGATGTGAAGTTCCCCATCCTAACAAAACACAGAACATGAAGACCACAGATGATGTGAAGTTCACCGTCCTCACAACGTTGTTGTTATGGACCAACGAAGAAGTGAAAGCCAAAATAAACATGCCATTGGACCATAATGAAGATCTACAAACCAGTAACCACAGTCAAAAAACGGGAGCTAAAATGGTACGGACATGTCACAAGATCCCAAGGACTCTCAAAAACAATCTGTCAAGTGACAGTGCTAGGTGGAAGGAAGAGAGGAAGACAGAGAAAGCGGAATGATGATGATGATCTTTAGCGTCAAATTAATTGTAGAACAAATTTCAATTAAATATTAAATGATCACTTAATTATCTATTAAAACCAACAGTTTTAGAATCCAACAGAAGTTACTGACCTGAGGAAGGTCCACGCAGCCGCACAGTTGAACAGAACAGCCAGAACCAGAACCACATTTAAACCAATCATGATCTTTTTTTTAATCCCAAATTTTGCAAACTCTGCCTTTTGTTGTAAATTAAGTAGAGACAAGTGTTATTGTACTAAATACAAATACTACAAATTATAATTTACAACACAACCAACAAAATAATCAGACTCATTGCGTTGATGTCCCAAATCAGTTGCTATAACTTTGATGATATACTGCAATTATCCTCGACAACATTAACTTCCAATTTGAGGATTTAAATATTTCAAAAATGATAATCATAGAAAAATCACATTTCGATTTCAAATCAAGCAAAGCTCTACACTACAGCAACCATACAGAGTCTAAGCGCAGGTAGGAATGACTACACCAACCACAATGTGGAGGTTACAAATGGAGGGTTAACTCCAGGTTCTAATCCAGGATTAGAAGAACACGACTGAACGGCAGACGGTGTCACAGAAAGCTAAAAACTGATTCTACTAAGGCAGAGTGAAAAAAAAAATGCTTAAAAAAATAATGAATTGATTAAAAAGTTATATTTCTTGCAGGGGTATGTCATATCCAAGTAATGCAACGAAAAGCAGTGATTGACTAGAGCTGGGTCGATCGATTTGATTTTCCTGAATCAATTTGATTCATATTCACACGGGCAACATTCATATACACACACACACACACACAAATTTTGTATTTTCCTTAGTAAATAACGACATACATTTACATTCTACCATATACTGTCTGCATTGCCAAGCTTGAATGACTGCAACATCGGCCTCTAGAGCGCAGTGGCGCCATTCTGAACTAGTTTGCATACCTCTATTCCTGTAGAGTCAACGATGTCTGTAAAGACCTGTTTAGCTTGTTGCTGCTGTGAGCCACCATCTCTACATGCCCTGGTGTTATGGCTCATCCATGAAGACCCCACAATCTCCATATGGACATAATTCACACAATACGGACTCCTCACAGATAGCGGTCTCCCTGGGAGACTTTCAAACTTCATTGCAACTATATTAATGTCAAAACCGGGTTTAAAACACCATTACATTCGCTTCCTCGTCTGTCCACAAGATGGAGCCCCAGATGCATGAGGCTTGATGCCTGACAGTGAAAGTTGGATTGATGCACAACCGGAAATAATCGACCAAACATAGGATATGTTAAAATGTATATAGAACCAAAAAAAAAACGTTTTTAACCGGTTTTGTCAATTTCATAATGTTACGCTTCTGTTCTGGAACAGTTAAAGAAAGCTTTTTCCGTTTCCGTTTCTACTCCTCGTAAAATTACGTAAAATTATTTTCGGTTTTCGTTCCTTGAACCGGTTTGGAGCCCTGATAAATTTACACACACACACACACACACACACACACTTGAACTGCACATCTTTGGCCCGCTTTTATGGGCAAAGAGAGAGTGAGAGAGACTGATTGTATGCTTCAACTTGTGTCGTTAATCACTTATCTTGTTTTATTCTTTAAAAACCTTTTTTTTTTATAACATCATTTTTCAATATTCAATATTAATTTTAACCGAATGCCCATCCCTAATCCAGACCATGAAATAACAAAACAATGCATCAAGCATGAAATTCAACCTACAACCAAGACCTATCATACAACTGAATTGAATTGATGTTTATTTGATATGGCCATTCCAAGGTACATTGGTCAAACTAACTGCATTGCTTCAAGTTTTCAACACCTGTCCACAACTACAGCATGTTTTTGGTGGTGGGGGAAACCCACACAGACTTGGGGAGAACATGCCTGGTCCTAGCTAAGATTCAGACCCAGGACCTTCTTGCTGTGAGGCAGCAGTGCTTACCGCTGCACCACCGTGCTGCAAATTTAAGATGAGGTTATAATAATAGACGCCACTCCTAAAAAAAAGGTTGCAGAATTGCGACCGAAACTGTTGAGGTGTTTACATAACCTTATCTTCCCGTTATAGTGTCATTTAAATAGATGAGCAATATATTAGTACATGACATGGACAAACAGATGTAATATAGAACAGTATAATGAACATTATTATTATTATTATTATTATTACTACAAAATGACCAGGCATGCACAGACAATATCGATAATTATAAATTCACGTTCATGAATAATATTTCGACAGAATGAAATGGCCTAGCTTGCAGGCCAAGTGTTATATTATTTAAAAAAAAACAACTTCTATGACTTACATTAAGTCTTAATATTAGACATCAGTTAATATTAATGTAATCATAAATTAAATACTAAATCCCAGTTCGCAGGTCAGTGTAATTATAATTAAGAATAAAACATGAACCTTCTCAGCCCCGACACGCAGCGCGCCCCCAGCATGTCGACCACCAGCAGCAGCAGCAGCGGACTGGGAAACATGGACCTAACAGGACCTTAACAGCGGCTAACAGGAGTTAACAGCGCGCTAGTCGGTCAGCAGTGAGGCGGGTTAATCATTTAACCAGCTAGTCAACCATTAAACGGGCCAGTTAATCATTAAACCAGGGGTTAGTGGACAAACCTTCCACCGGGGTCTTGGTGTAGTTATAACCTACCTCGACTCTTCACCCGGAAGTGCCTCTCAAAACAACCACCACTCCCTACGACGGGTCTTTGCGCTGCGTTCCATTAGCCGTCCGAGTACCCTAAAACGCAGCTGAAACAGCTACTCGCATTGGTCCAGAAATTCACGTGATCACGTCTTGATCAATGGAGTGGCCGTATTCACTCGGATGTGCCGACCTGGACCGTTGACGACATTCTTCTTCTTTTTCTTATTGATGTGTTGTTCCGGCTACCCTGCAAATTCTTCTCTTTTGTTTCGTGTTTTTAAGTACGCAGGATAAGTCTGACCGAATAAAATGATTTTGAGAGATATTGTGTCGCATAGGATGTGTGTGTAGTCGAGAGTCTACGAAGAAGAGTAAGCTAATAAAATGGAATGGAACAAAACAAAAACAAAAAAACAATGGGCAGCTCGGTGACAAGGGCGTCGATCTGGCCGCCATCTTTGGTAGGACCAGAATACAAACTATGCGTCGTCAGCAAAATGTATAATTGAATGTGATTATATAATTAAATTGTATGTCTATGTCAGATAGAAAATAATTTTATCAAATAGAAAATGATCGGGGTAAATTCTATGTATTTATGTTTATTCAAAGTTATTAATAATGACATGTTTTTTGTAAAGAATCCATGAATAATTCAGCTTTATTATCATTATCATTTTGCTCTAGAGTCTAGAACTCATTTTTGGGACACACACACAAATTCCCAAAAAAAGTGGGCTGAAATGCAACATGTCATAGGATGGTATTGAAACCATAGACTGTATATAAGTAGATAACATATTACACATTTATATTGTTTTTCAGACATGAAGCTTCTGGGCTCTGGCATGTTGAGAAAGTACCCGTATATTGGGTGGTCCCAGGAGGTTTGGAGATGCCCCGTTTCCAAATATGAAACTAAGGGCGTGTCTTATACGTAAGGCAGCGCTACAGTATTAATTTAATAAAATAATAATACAGGTACTGTGATTTGTGTACATGTGTACATAATTTCAAAGCCCATATATTCATCCTATTTTAGAAGTGCATGTGTAACTATGCCTAATGATGTTAAAGTATCGCTCTGAAAAGCAATAGAGAATAACTCCCGATGAACTCTCTAGCATGCTAACCGCTAGCCTGAATGCTAACCGGCTTTTGGCTAACCGAGACGCGCCTTGACTCAACAACGCAGCTAAAGCCACAGCGCTGCTTTAGGCCTCACCAGGCGACCGACGGCGTTTGTTGGTGTTATCATCATATGGTTCTCTAGACAACCACTTCTATATATGGTACAAATATAGTCAGCACAGCACAACATATTAAAAATGGTACCATCAATGGGGCTCAGCTGTGAGAGGACGACGCTTCATCAAGCCTCACCTGTCTGAGCAGACACTTACACACACGCGCGCACATAGCTCAGGCAAATGCAAAAGCATGCTGCACAATCTCCATGTGCATTAGGACATACAACAAAATAAACGTGTCATTTCATCACAATGTAATTTTCGTTAACTGTTCGATTTTAGATAGTACTAAACTCCCACAGTGCCCTGAAGAGGTGCAGCACAGATGTTATTTAGCCATACTGATTTAAAATACAATATTGGATCGCAAGAAAATCCAATATGGAAGATGAAGACTACAGTGAAGAAGAACATCTGGGCAACGGCTTAAGAGGCTGTATAGTGACCTGATAAAGAAGTTTGATGACCTGGCAAAGAGGTTTGATGACCTGGCAAATGAACGAAGTAAGCAGATGCGGGAGATTTTAGTCATTGTTGTTCTTCTTCTTCTTGTTTTATGGCAATCTTCTTTCTTCTTCTTGTCATTTAATGGCGATCGACACTTGACTAAGCAGGTCATTCACGCCGGTTTTACAAAAATTCCAGAGCAAGCTGCTTTCACAGCCTACTCGACACTTGTCTGAGCAGGTCATTAACGCCGGCTGCTGAGCATTGTTAAAATTGGACAATGGCAATCAGGGTGAGCTTCTTCTTCTTCTTCTTCTTGTCGTTTAACGCAGGAGGGGCTCTGGATTGTATCCTCTTCTTCTTCTGTTGTTTAACGGCGATCTTCTTCTTCATCTTCTGTTGTTTAACGGTGAACAACACTTACTTGCCTATGCAGGTCAATAGTGCCGGTTTTAAAAAAATTTCAGAGCAAGCTGCTTTTAGAACAGCTTGCTCCTGATCTTCTTCTTCTTCTTGTCGTTTAACAGCGATTGACACTTGACTAAGCAGGTCATTCAGGCCGGTTTTACAAAAATTCCAGAGCAAGCTGCTTTCACAGCCTACTCTGTTTTTCGCGAGTGGGTCTGAGCAGGTCATTATCACAGGCACAGCTCCTTATATTCCGTCACAAAAGCCCTCTTCTTTGACCCATCTTCAAATCTTCTCCCGAGCCTGGTGTGTAGTTGCAGTGACTCTGCGGGAATGCGTCCTTCTTTTTTTTTTCGCTCAACGGCGAAGAAAACTTGTCTAGGCAGGTTATATCTGTTGGCGGTGTTGAACTGTTTACTACTGTTGAACAACAAAAGAGGAAGACCATATTCCGACCCTTGGTTGAAATTCAGAAACAAGCTTTACGCCTATGTAGTGGAGTGATCCGCTCTTCTCCATTGTTACCGCTTCAAGCTGAGATGAACGAGAAACCCCTTTCCTTGATGTTTCATCAATTAGCTTTGCATTATTGGACCTATTTTCAGGGCCATACTGTAAATAGCCACCCGACTGTGAAGGTTCTGAACCCTTTTTATAACACTTTTAGAAAAGAAAAAGTTGAACAATAACTTATGGATATATATGGGGATGGTAGAGGAGGGATTAGAGAGTATGTACCCTGAATTTGGACATACAGTATATGGGGATAGTAGAGGGGAGATTAGAGAGTATATACCCTGAATATGGGCATATATGGGGATGGTCGAGGAGAGATCAGAGAGTATTGTTCTTGCAAGGTGGCTCCAGACGGCGGTGACTTTGATTCCCTCTTCTGGAGAGCGACGGCAACCGCCCACAGCTGAGGCCCATAACACTTGATTGGCCATGCTGTGTATTTAAGGCGGTTGGGGAGAGAGGAGAGAGCGGCTGAGGAACCAGACTACCAGGGTTGCACCAGTGCCCAACACAAAGAGAGAGTGCCTGCTGGAACCAACGACTGACTGGCTGAGGCCCGAGAAACACTGGATGGAGCTGGAGGAACCATTGAATGGACAATGTTAAGTTTATTTATAAATAGATATTATTTGTTGGATAAACCTAGATGCTTACTATTTGTGAACAGTAAAACGGTAAAAAAAAATTCCTGCCTTTTTGTTGAACAAAATAAACATTTGTTTGAGAGTAAGCCTTTTTTGTGTCCTTCTTGTCCTGCCCCCGCAGGCCTAACCAATCACTCAGATTTTTCATGGAAACGTCTCATTGACCACCCCCAGCAATAACCAGGTAAGGAACTTTCCATCCATCTATCTGTAGGTGTTGGTGATTAAGTACAATTATGTTGCTTGGTGCAGGCACGGGAGTCGCACGGCGTGACGTCACTACGGATAATGTAGCCTGGCAAGCCAGACCCAATGCATCGAATTGCACATCGCTAGACGCTGAATAGGCTGAATATTCAGCGTCTAGCGATGTGCAATTCGTGGACGATGCATTGGGTCTGGCTTGCCAGGCTACGGATAATGGGGATTGTTCACCTGTTAATAATAATGAAGGATGACTATTATGTTACTTATAGGCTACAGATATACA
>OMKY01221158.1:0-13411 GCA_900302395.1 Bregmaceros cantori
TAAAACCATACAGACCAGAGGCGCTTCTAAAGGAGTTCTTCTAGAGGTGTGTTTGCAGATTAAGTGACATGGACTAGGTAAGTAAGTGACGTGGACAAGCCAACCAGATGGTAATGGTCAAGTGACTGAATTCTGATTTCAATGTGACTCAGGCATTTCACACTTCACAGAGGTCACATTCAAATCTGAATTGACTCAAGTGCAGTGTGAATCGGCCGCTTGCATAGTGGGTTGCGGTTTTAACATTTGACAAACGAATGTTGCATAACCATTTTTCAACACCCCCCCCAGATGATCGCATGCAAGGATTACCTTCTGACTTACAATCATACGTTCATTCACTTTACTTGGGAATTCATACTTCACTACCACTGGAAGATCACATGATGACCAGTTCTCCATCATGAATGCAGGAGGCTGCCGTGTCCTTGACTTTTCAAGACCTGCCTGTTGCTGTTAAGGCAGGGGTGTGTGCTAGCACCAGTGCTCTTTAACATCTTCCTGCTATGTGTTACCCAGCTTCTCCACAACGGGATTGAGGACAGCAGCGGTGTGGCAGTGAGTGGACTTTCATCTAGATGGGAACTTAATATTAGGCAGAGATGGCAAATCCAACTCCAGAAAGTAAAAGTCCAGCCACATTTTGGCTTCTACCCAGCGTAGAAATGCACTGCAAACAGGTGTCACTGATTAGCAGATCAACCCAACTGAAGAGCTTCTCTAATTAGGATCAGCTACTATTTGCAGTGCACAGTTAGAGCCAAAACATGGCAGGATTTTTACTTTCTGGAAACTGGATTTGCCATCTCTGATATTAGGCTACCACCAAACTCCAGAGAGAGCGTCGTTGAGCTCCAGTATGCAGATGAGTTCCAACAAGCTATCTACACCACCTATCCTCACTGTTTCTGGAGAACAACTAGCAAGTGAATCCTTCAGATATCTGGGGAGCATTCTTTCTGAAGACAACGCTGTTGATGAAGTCCAGGCCAGTCCCAAGCAGCGGCTGTCTTGATTAATCTTTGCACAAAGGTCAAAGCCATCTGCCTCACGACCCTCCTATACGGCTGAGAAGCCTGGATAACCCACATCTGCCACATAAAAGCCCTAGAAAAAGTTCCCCATATGCTTCCTTCAACACATCCTGGGCATTGGTGTGATCGTGTGCCTTATTCTGAAATAGTCTCAACTGCGGTGGCTGGGCCACATACTAAGGATGCCCTCAGACCACCTGCCTCAGAGAACACTATACGACCAGCTACATCTTCTTCTTCTCCTTCTTCTTGTCGTTTAACGGCGATCGATACTTGACTAAGCATCAAGTCATTCACGCCGGTTTTACAAGGGCTTTTAGTGGACAGCTACATCAAGGTCGTCGTTCTTCTGGAGGGCAGAGGGAACTCTATAAAGACCAGCTGAACACTAAGGACATGTAAAATCAGAACTGAGGCCATGGACAGTGTTGCCAGATTGAATGATTTCCTCCCCCCGCAGGATTCAGTGCCCCCAGGTGCTTTTTGGGCTGGGAATTGTCAAAGATCTGGCAACCCTGGCCCTGAAAGGCTGTGGCTGCTGATCGTGAGCAACTGGCGTGAGCTGTGGCAGTTAGAGGATAGGACAGTTAGGAGACAGGAGGAATACACCTACGGTTGCAGTTGCCGCTACCACTGCTACCACATTTATGGTCCCTACCTGCGGTAGGTTCTGTAGGATGCTGCGGTAGACGCAGCGCCACTAACATGAATGGGGTCGCGCTTGGTGCGGTGTCCATAACCACTTGGCCAACGCGGACCCCCTCCCCTCCACCCCCCCTTTTTAAAAAATGTTTTTTCCAGCCCAATCAGGCTGTTTTTTCCAAGCTTTATTTATTAGGGTTAGCGAAAACAGGTGATGATGGGGGGTAGACATGCGGGAAATACGTCGGTGGCGAGATTCGAACCACCGACTCACCACGCAATTAAGGTATATGCGTGCTTTCCAGCGCTTTGCCTAACCAACTGAGCTACTGGGCAGCACAAAACATTTTCTTTTTGATACACCATGCTGAACACACTTCCTGGGCACTGCCCCATGGCCTCCATCTGTTTGTCTACTTAGGATCTTTGAATTCAGCGTGGAACACATTTAGCCAAAATGGATGATTCAACTGTGCAAAAAAAGCGGAATATGTGACACCATCGAATCCACCAAAAGCCCTTGTTAATGGTTTCCTCAATGGCTCCAAGCACTTATTCTTTTGTTTACTTTTCTGAGCCTTAAATCATTCTGTTGGTGTTGGAAACAATAGCAATTTGCCTTGTAATATCCTCTTTGGCAAGCTGGTTTCAAATGTGCCAGTTCTGTGATTTACTCTGCATTATTATTCACTAATCATTTAGGCATTTTAATCTACACACTGCAAATTAGCTAGATAAGCGGATTACTTAGATAAACGTATTACTTAGATATACTGTAGATGGGGGGGTCCGTGTTGGCCGAGTTATGGTTATAGACACCGCACCTAACGCAACCCCATTCATGTTAGTGGCGCTGCGTCTACCGCAGTGTCGTGAGTTCGACTACGCTCGTCCCCTTGTCGGCTTGTCTACGTTATCTACCCCCGATCTCTTCAACCCAGTTTCCGACTAATCCTATCCAATAAAGATGGAAAATAATTCAGAATTCAAACCATTGTGGGGTTTCGTCGAATCACAGTAGGTAACTCGCAGTGGAATTATTACTTTGCAAGTCACTGACATCGCACATTCACACGTCAAATGAAACTCAGACGTCCTCCGCAATTAGTCCGAATTACCAGGGGTCCCTAGGTAATAAAAGTCCAGTGCAAATTGGGCTTTTGTCACACACACACACACACACACACACACACACACTCAAACATGCACATACTTACAACACTATAAATATACATGATGATCCACAGAATCATGTAGTGACAAGGCACTGAGGAATACTGCCAGAACCAAGCACGCAAATACCCCGGGGTATCAACAGTCTCAGCGGACACGGGGATTGGGACAAGGTTGCCTGTGTGTTTAGCAAGGCACGTCACTTGAGAAACACAGCGTCTGCATGGAGCAACACTACTCTTTCTATCCCCTTTGGGATTCTTTAGCGACGCTGGTCTCTCGATCCCTCTCAGGCTTTGGTTGAGATGCTTGTCGCATTTGCTGGATACCCCGGAGGGAAACTTAAATAAAACACAAACCTAGACGACTCCTCATCAAGGCCGTACATTGTAACTGCTCAATAAGGTGCCCTTCTCAATACTAAAATAGGGTGAATTGTATTTTGCCCTTGCCCTTTAAAATCTGGTTAATTGAGGTGGTTGCTTTTTTCAAGGGACATGCCGCAGTACCATTATTTGCCCATTAGATGGGGCATGTTCTCCGAAACGTAGCGTGCCATGTACAATTGGTCGGTTCACAGACGGACAGGTGATGTGAACGACTTGGAAACAGGGTACATGCCCCAACTTATTGAGAGTACAAAAATGCGTTATGTTTGAAAAGAAATGTGTATTTATATAATTGATGTAAAAACAAATGCATTGGAATCCTACATTTTGAGGAGACGTGTTCTTGCAAAGGATATGTATTCACCCTTGTCTATAATAATCTTTTGATTCAAAAATGCATTTCCCCATGGACTAGAAATGGATATTTCAAAAAGATGTGCCGCAAGAATACTTTTGCTCCCAAGTTCCACTTGATGCCAAACACAACCGAGATTCTCCCAAGACACTCCCACGTTCCCACATTGCACAGCCAATGGCATTTCGCCACCGTAACCCCGAGGCATCTCGGTATGAACACACATGGGAGAGGGGCCGGCGGAGAGAGAGAGAGAGGGGGGGTGAGAATTAAAGAGAGAGGGGTGAATTAGTGTGTGCGTGTGTGTGTGTGTGTGTGTGAAGATGCATAAGAAGTCTGTGATGTTTCTTCTTCAGAAACCGTGTCTGGTGAGGGAAAAACTGATTAGACAGATGCGTACCCCGTGGTGGCGGTGCGAACAAGTTGAGAAGGAAAGAAAGTGAGAAAGGGCGACGAACGGAACCGTTCAGATGGGAGGTGGATAGAATGGAGTGAGCGAAAGAGCGAGAGGGGAGGGTGGAGGAGTGAGAGGGAGAGAAGGGAAAGGAGAGGTAGGAGGGAAATCACTCAGAGCGCGCGATCATAGGAAATCTAAATAAACAAACGATTTCGTGAGAGCGGAGGGGAGGGGGGGTGTTGGTGGAGATAGGGAGAAAGAGAGAGAGAGGAGAGAGAGAGAACAAACGGAAAAAGAAAGAATGGACTGGTGAGCAAAAGACCCAAGACAGTGCTCGCTCGGGGCGCTCAGAGTGGAGGCGCGCGCATTGGGACAAGACAGGACGGCGGCCACGCGCCAAGCGGAGTCACGTCCCCGTGCGCGGCTGCTGTACACCTCCAGGAGGGCTCGCGTGCCTCGCGGCTCAACTCCCCGCCCGAGAGTGCGCCGAGTCGGCGTCAAAAAGTTGACCGGGGGGGTCGGTTCATGAGACACTCGTGCAAGTTGTTTTTTTCTTCTTAGTTCACCCGCGGTCGGACTTTCGGAGTACCCTCATTAACGTCGCCTCTCTCCCCGGAAGAAAGACGACCAGAGCAGGAGGAGGAGAAGTAGGGGCGAGGACGGACGGCGCCGTCTCTCGCTAGGACTCTCCGCTGTGGCAGACGCCGCGGCGAGGCGTCGGCACTCGTCAGGACGGTCTCGCCATGGCCGGGGCGAAGCCCGGGGTGCATGCGCTCCAGCTCAAACCGGTGTCCGTGCATGAGATGCTGAAGGCTGGCAGCAAGTTTGTCAAATGGGACGAGGTGAGAAAGGGGGCCAACAACAAACACACGGGCGCGGGAGTGTTGAAGCAAATGACGGGACCTCCACCACGACCTGTCAAACGATGTCAAATAAGTTTTGTATTCAGAGTAACTTTACAAGTATAAGTATTCAGAGTAACTTTACAAGTACAACTGTTACGTCACGCGCACAATGAATGGGGCAACATCTGCAGCGCGCAACAGAGACAAACATCCATTGAGTTGTTTCCATTGGATCTATTGGCTTCTGCTCTTGCAGGCGATTCGTTTCAAAGACAGCCTCGCGCATGTCAGACTGGTGTTCTGCGCACGTACATCATTTTACGAAATATCGTTCGTCTTATTTCGGTTCAGTAATAAATGATCCTGTATTTTTATGTGCCGTTTGAACACGTCCATAGAGTTTACCGGGAACGTCGCGTTGTGGTGTGTGTGTATATATAGATATATAGATGTATAGATACATAGATATATAGATATCGATACATAGATATAGATACATAGATATATAGATATATAGATATAGATTTTTTTTTTCGATCCAGCGTGCGTCAAGGCAGCGTGTTGTCTTGATGTGGCAATATTATTTTTGAATAGATTCGACTCATTTGACGAACATCTTTTCAAATGCGAATTTCATCGACGTTTTTGTTCACCTCCGTTTCATATTCGTTTAATATTTCCAAATTAGATGCGAAAACGCGTTTCGAAATATTTAGGTGCATTCCAATCTTGGTTCCCAGGAAATGGAAACTAGTAGAGCACGCCAGTAAAGTAACGGTTATCAATGTCTGTGCATTGTTGCCGTTCGTCAGTTAATTTTGGAGCGGATTCAATTGACTCTTCCAAGCGGCTTCAATACTTTGAGCTCACGCCAAAAAATAAATAAAGGGGCATTCACGAACGACACATCAGTAACGTGTTGCGTTTGCGACACCCAGCCGACTCGCCCAGCCAGTTTTTCCACAGTTTCTTGGTGCCAAGTCCGCTCTCACCCTCACTCTCCCTGTAGCTCACCTGTACGTCTGTCCATCTCGCTCTTTCACTCACCTGTCTCTCTCTCTCTCTCTCTCTCTCACTGGCACCTGTTTTGTCACTCTTGTGTGTCTGCCTGTGCCTGTATATATTCTCTCTCTCTCTCTCTCTCTCTCTCTCTCTGTCTCTGTCTCTCCGTCTCTCTGTCTCTCTCTGTCTCTCCATCGCTCCAGTCCCTGAACAGTATCAGCCGTATGTTTGGGGTATACTCCTTTCTCCACCTCTCATGAACACAGCAAAGTTTCCGATCGCTGACCCGTTAAACCGCACACAGGTGACGGCATGGGGTTAAACGGGGCACGCATGTCACCGCTAATCGTTCAGTTATGTTATTGCTTGTCAACTCGTCGTTGTTTGTGTTATAGCGGCGAATGTGTTTGCTCCATACTTGACAACCATAATATGAGGCCCCGTCACGGCGGCCATAATTATTGTTATTGTGTGGCGCACACACACACACACACACACACACACACACACACACTGTGTGTGTGTAATATCTGCTTTTCTTACAACATCCTGAATGATGAATATCCCCCACCCCTTCTGTCTGTCTGTCTTTCTGTCTGTCTCTCCCTCTCTCCCCGCCCCCCCAACTCCCACTCTCTTTCTCAACTTGTCTGGTCAAGCACTTTGTAGTAATTCCCAGCTGAGTTGCATGCAAGAAAAAATACTCGCATGTAATCAGTGTTAGGAATGAAGGACACAACACACAGACATAGTCATCCAGGGGTTCATTGCTCGGTTTAAATTTTACATGGCATTAGGGGGGCGTGGTGGCAGTGGTTATCCAGCGCGCCCCCGGGACCGTAGGTCGAGCAGTGCCGTGGGTTCTAATCCCTTCTCCGGCTTATCTGCAATGTCTCTTCATCCCGGTTTCTGATTTAATCCTGTCACTGTCTTTCTCAATGAAGAATAAAAAAAATAGAATAAATAAACGGTGCTTGTGCCCCCCAAAAAGAGAAAATTACATGCCGTTGAGTGCTCTTTTCGAGCACATTCAAGCCATTCAAGCTCTGTTTCGTCCAGGATGTACCCCTACAGCCCACGGTCATAACCCTGACACGTGAACTCATATCGCAACACAGATTATGCTGTATAAAATAAGTACTGTACTTCCAATCTATACAGCGGGTTTGCGTATCTGCATGCACAACAACTAATCAAAAACTGTGGGCAATTTTTTCAACTAGGCCGAGATCGAGACTGATAATTTGAGAGTCTTGATCTCCTTTTTCTTCTTTCTTCTCTCTTCTTTCCAGTCCTCCGTTAAAGGAGTTCTGTAACCAACCCCAAATGACTGTCCTTAACTGGGAAATCAAGGTTGAAATGTTTTTAGGTAAATAGCTGCTATATTCCTTAAATCTAATTCTAAAAACGTAATCACTTTTTTGTGAAGAGCCTTGAGGCAGCTTCGGCTGCAATTCTGGCACTATATAAAAACCTGTTGAGTTGAGTAAAAGTGATGTGCTGTTCTCTCTCTCTCTCTCTCTCTCCCCCTCCTCTCTCTCTCTCTCTCTCTCTCTCTCAGCTTGTGAATAGAAAAGTAAAAGTGATGTATCCATTGAGGCAACTATCGCGTCAACCGTGTCCCAACATGAACACAAGTGCATCAACACACCACGTCAACGCATTGTGTTTTTTGGTGATGGAAACACAATTTTACAGCAGTGTTCACTGTTCAACAGACTTTACCCAACAGACTGGTGGAAACCCTCACCGTGCTGTTGTGTGTTGTGGGATAATCCTAACCCTCACCGTGCTGTTGTGTATTGTGAGTAGGGGCGTTGCCATTTGAAAATTTCCCATCACTATGCTCGTGGCCCCAAAAATCGCGATTGACAATTTGATCACAATCAACCAACTTGTCCCCAACGGGGGAGTCTCCACACAGCGGTATTGAAACAGCACTTCTCCCCGACGAGAGAGACTGCATACAGCGGTATTGAAACGGAGCTTCTCCCTGATGAGAGACTCCATCCCTAATTGTGAATTAACCCTTACCATCAGAGTGCTGTTGTGGATTTTGTAGAGTTGAGCGTTGTAGATCCCAGGTTAACCCTAACAAACGCACTACTGTGTTGTTGATCAGTGGTTAATCCTAACTGTCACAGTGCTAAGTTGTGGACCGTTGGTTGGATCCATTCTTACAGGTCTGTGGTTCGTCACCTTATTTAACCCTCTGTAACTGCTCTTTCGGTTAACTCTTGTGATCTAATAACCCCAATGTAAACGTTTTTGTAGTCCATCACGTTCCGCAATATGGCACCTCTGATGATATGACTGAAGTGTTATCAGCTGCTACTGCTTTCTTTATTATTAGAACTATGGTGTGCAATGAGTATCTACAGTGTCCACATTCTATCTGTGTATAATGCTTGCATGTGCAAAAACAAAACTTATTCTTATTGTCTTCTAAGAACAACTGGGTAAAGGCAACCGGAAGTGAAACATTTTAGTGAGGCTGAATGATACATCGCTCTTGTTGATAAATCACAATAGTTGATAAACCGCAGTGCGCCCCACCGCAAGGCCATGCATTTTCTTCCCTCTTCTTACCGGTATCCGCTCCTTTTTTCCATCTTTAATGGATAGGATTAGTTAGAAACTGGGTTGAAGAGATCGGGGGTAGATAACGCAGACAAGCCGACAAGTGGAGGTGAACTCGCGACACTACAGACGCTGTCATTGAAAACACAGCGCCATTACTATGAATGGGGACGTGTTAGGTGCAGAGTCTTTAACCGCTCTGCCAATTGCCAGAAAAAAAAGAAGAATCGACACGTTTTTGCGTGGTTTGCCGTGAAGGCGTACCTTTGTCTACTCACTGGCTTGAAAGCGAAAGTAGCACATTTTGACGCATACACACACACATTGAGCCTGAAGCATCACTGTAAACGTGCCTCTTCTACTTAGTAAATACAAACGACACGTTTGTTCATATAGACCCTCAATGGAAGATGTACATTGGTATTTGACTTTGGAAACCACTGAATGCCACTACTATTGACCCTTATCTATTAATATAATTTGAAGTTGCATTACAGATGTGTATTTGTAGCCCCTGATTAACAAAACAAAAACCGCAAGATATCGCAATGGTGAGAAAACCTCCATTTTTCACGCAGCCCAAATTTTAAGTTCAAGGAACGAAAACCGAAAAAGAACAGAATTTCATGAGGAGCGGAAACGAAAAATACATTTCTTCAATTGTTCCGGAACAGAAACGGAACATTATGAAATCAATAAAACCGGTTAAAAAGTTTTTTTTTTCTTTTTCTGTTCTCTATATATTTGAACATATGTCTGGGAGACTATTTCCGGTTGTGCATCCATCCAACTTTCACTGTCAGTCATCAAGCCCCATGCATCTGGGGCTCCATCTTGTGGAAAGACAAGGAAGCGAATGTAACGGCGTTTTAAAGCCTGTTTTCACATTAATACAGTTGGAAGTTTGAAAGTCCACCAAATATATTTTGTATGAACTATATCTAAAAACTTAACATTGCACACTATAAGGAACTTCAAGAACGAATGGAATTTTTGCGTTCCGAACCGGTTCAGGACCGATATTTTGGTGGCGGAACAGTTCCGAGAACGAAAACATTAAACAGAGGCCTGTCTGAACTGTGCGGAACGGAACTTTTTAAAAATAATTTTGTTTTCAAGCCCTGACTCTAGCTAGACCTTTACATAGAACATTAAAACAAATCCGTAGCAATAACAACTTTTTTTTGGCCTCTCCATTGCTACTAGAAGTTCAACGGTCCCCAAAAGATCTCTTCTGCCCTTCTAGGTGGTAGCAGTATAACAAATATCATACAGTATAACACACACACACACACACGCACACACACACATAGTTTGGGTTGTGTGTGTAATTCTCAGTGAATGACTTCCTGTTGCAGCTTGTTAGAGGCGCTCCCTCTAGGCTCTCACGTTCGTCAACCCTCCCACCCCACCCTGCCTCCCCCTCCATCGTGTTTACATGCAGGCAAATCCACACAGCGTTTTGTGGACGCTGTGCGGTCGCGCACGTTGACATTGCTCGGCTGGGACACATACTTGCCGATTAGAGTTGTCCCCTAGCAGTTTTGGAAAGTTATTTGACTGCTGTTAATCTGATTACTGTAATTGAATTACAGAAGGCTATAAACGTAGCACCTTACAACCAGGGCTCCGAACCGGTTCAAGGAACGAAAACGAAAACCGTAAACGAACAGAATTCTAGGGAATTTTATGAGGAGTGGAAACGGAAACGAAAAAGTAATTCTTCAACTGTTCCGGAACAGAAACTGATCTTTATAAATCCACAAAACCGGTTAAAAACGTTTTTTTCATCCATCCAACTTTCACTGTCAGTCATCAAGTCCCATGCATCTGGGGCTCCATCTTGTGGACAGAAAAGGAAGCGAATGTGATCGCGTTTTAAACCCAATTTCACGTTAATACAGATGCACCGAAGTTTGAACGTCCACCAAATATATTTTGTATAAAACTAAACTTAACATTGCACAACATAAAGAACTTTGAGAACGAACACAATTTTTGCGTTCCGAACTGGTTCAGGACTGATATTTTGGTAGCGGAACGGTTCAGAGAACGAAAACGTTAAACATAAGCCTGCTTGAACCGTTCGGAACGGAACGTTTTAGAAATGATTTTGTTTTCAAGCCCTGCTTACAACTACATTTAGTTTCCATGTTTTAGTTACCAACTTGAAAAAAGAAAATTGAAATCTAGGCCAAATTGAAATGTAGTCACTCTTGGTTCATGTTAGCCAACACTTTAACAACAAGTTAGTTACTTACTCAGACACGCATTCATTACAATCGATGCATCCGCTAATATTTTGTTGGATTTCTTCATATTCATGTTTTTTTAATCAATAACGATGAATAATATTAATGATATTTTGGATTCTCAGCAATGATCAAGTACTATCACATTTGTATAGATCAGTAGGTGGTGGGTGGTGTCAGCAAAAAACAGCTGTGAATAACTGGCTGTGTCCGAAATCGCTCCCTATCCCCCCATATAGTGCACTATATGGGGTGCACACCATTTTGTAGGGGTGTCCGAATTCTCCATGCACTAAATGTATCCCACAATGCACCGCAAAAAGTAGTGAGCATCGGATGTACCCTAGATGGAGTAATATAACCCATAATGCATTGCGAGTTTTAAAAATGACCTAAACCTATTAAAAATGACACGGCGGGAGTAAATAGCGACCGACTGTGGCAAATAGTTATAAATCTAAGTACTTTTGACTTTTTCTGATGATTGTTACATTTTCTAATAATATTTTTTAATAATTATATTTTTTATAATAATTTCGACGGCACCATCTCTAGTGTCCGAAATCTCGGCCGTTGCTGTTGAGTGGACTATAAGTGAGTGCACTATATGGGGGGTAGGGAGTAGGGGATGGGGAGCGATTTCTGACACAGCCAATGATTAAATTCCTTGACGATCATAGATTATTGCTTTAGTTGTGGATTTAATTTCATAATCGATTTGCCAGAGATGGCACCACACGCACAAAGGGTGACCACTGCTGCTTCACCCATTTTAATGATCTGCCTCCGTTGTGCTGTCATTGGTCAATCTTGCTGGATTGACCAATCAGAGGAAATTGGCCTGATTTAAAAACATGCAAAGGTTCAAACTGACAGCTGACCAGGAAGTTAATGATGAAGTTGGATAGGATTAGTCGGAAACTGTGTTGAAGAGATCGGGGGTAGACATTGCAGACAAGTCGACGAGCGCAGTCCAACTCGCGACACTGCGGACGCTGCGGTAGACACAGCGCCACTGACATGAACGGGGTCGCGTTAGGTGCGGTGTCCATAACCACTCGGCCAACGCGGACCCCCAGTGATGATGGTTTTGATTACATAAATGTCTTTTCATAGTAATTCCAGTGCTGTTCGTGAACATCTGATGGTTAAAATGCTTCATTCAACGGTAACTTTCCCGTGTCTTGGCTTTTGTTTTTGTACATACATCTCGGATTTCCCCATGATTGCGGAAACGGCACAATATTTTCCCCTGGTTTTGAACTTGACAGGCCAGTTCAGCAAGGCAGCGGTGTATCCCTGGGGCATGGAGCTTGGAGTGTAAATCTGCAGCTCAAACAGACTAGGGTATAGAGGGGCAGGTGGAAGGAACCATCTCTGATGGGGTGAAAGTCCACCATCTAAGTGCAAATGATTTATTCAATCAATCACTCAACCGATAATATTTCATTTAATTTACTAGCTAACGATGAATAGACAAGTTTACGTGCGAAACAGAGGTGGGAGTCATTTTGTCCCGCCGTTCTTAAGATCGCTTCCGGTGCCTTATTGTTGTCTATGACAACTCTGGTGCTGGACCGAGGTCCGAGCACACAAAACACACAAAACGCACGCCAGTTCAAAATCCGACCTACCACTAAGTGTCGCTCTGTGACCAGTTACACATCACACCACTCGCTCCGTTCATAATTTTGTATAAATATTGATGAAATTCAGTCAAAATCTGACTTAAAGTTACTCACCGAGTGGTCACATGTTCTTCTGGACCAATAGGCTGGCTGCTTCTACTAGTTATTCCAAAAGGAATGAGAAAATGGAACGGGTTGCACTGATTATTAAATCATGCGTTTGTGGGTCACAGATCCGCATGAGAGCATTTGGGTGTGGAATAGCACACCGCAAGTTACCACCATCCGTTTTAAATAACCCTGTAGGTGGATGTTCCCACCGAATATACATGTTGAAAAATTGTCAAAAACACAGCGAACTAAATGACACCGAACGTGACGTTCAGACACTGGAAGTACCCCCCGAACTCGTCTATCGAAAACTGAAAAGAATGGCCTCTTTCTCAGGGTTAGTGGATATACTATCCTCATGCCTATTTGATCGTTATGGAATTATTTAAGGTGTTTTTCATGAAGGTTAACTATTCCAGCATCAACACTAAAAGATTTTTATTGTTGTTCATTAGCTCAGTCTGTTACGTGCAATACATATGTTACAGAATCGCGCACAGAGTTCACACCCCTGTGAACTCTGAACAGAGGCCTGAATACGGCTGAAAATGGTCCGAATGGGCCTCAAAAAAAGACGCCACCCCCATTTCCCTTGATATTTGATGGTCCGTCCACGATTCTCCACAAATGATATCTAAATATAACAACTTATAATGTAAAGAATAGGATTTCTACTTTCCAGGAAAAAATGTTCTTTGGCATTCTTTGTTTTCTCTAGGACGTCTAAAAGGCCTGCCTTGCACGATACCGGACTATATTACAGCGATTTAAAAGATCTAATGATTACTTGATGATCAACCGATAAAATAAATGATAATCAAATCATGTATTAAACAAATTCTGACATCTCTGACACCACCGTGCCATGTTTTTTTTTTGTGGATGTAGGTGGTTGCATAATTATAGGATGGAATATACAAGAATTAAAAGGATGACTAATTGGCACTGATTGTTCACTTAACTTGTGCCTAATATTTGTAAAAAATATAAAAAATAAAATATT
>OMKY01221165.1:0-10349 GCA_900302395.1 Bregmaceros cantori
TCTCTCAGTATTTGCTTTATTTGCTGATGGATATGTTTATTTGCCAATGTACTTAGCAAATGTAATGTAGATAACAAAAAAAAAATAAAATAACTTAAAGTAATAGGTGTGAGTGCGCGGCGCCTAGGTAGGGGTTGGAAAAATAAGTCTCGACTTCTTCCTGCTCCTTCTGAACATGTCCAGACTTTTGAGTTCTACTCTTTATTTAGAGGTATACTTCTCATTCTGATTTTGACCCACAGCTGCTGGTTGGATTTGCTTTGTGTTCTTTTTTTATTTCCGTATATTATGTTTCTAATGTCTCTAATTTGTTTGACATGTTCAAATAAACATTCATTCATTCAAAATGTAGTGAGTAAAATGAGTAAAAGTTACTTTCAATCATTTCATTATACTTTCATTTTTTATCAATATTAAAATTACAGCTTTTAGCTAGAAATGCACTCCAAGAATACAAGCCTCCGCTAAGGGAGCTTTTTTTTTTTTACATTCAGCTATGTTACACCCATTTTTTTGTTTTACATTTGTACACTAAATAATATAATAATACAAATTTTCACCATCCACCAATATGTTTTGTAATCGGTAACATGAGGGGACTCGAATGTAATGAGTTAAAAGTACTAAGTACTATTTCAAAAACTACTCAGAAAATTACAAATTACTCATAAAAAGTAATTAATTACAGCAAGGAGAGTCAATATAATGAGTTACTTTCCACCACTGCATAACGGTTAATGAACCTCAGACTAACTTTAACTGTGTTCCACAGTTTGACATGCTGGAGATGGACCGTCTGGAGAGGAAACTGGAGAACCTTCCTCTCTTGGAGGACGCGTCCTCCTACGTCCCAGACACGGTGGACCTCATGGAGGACGCTCTGGCCAGGGAGTACTGGCTCGATTGCTTCGAAGACGCTCTGGACGGGGTAGCTGCACACACAGTTGCAATTTTATTTGAAGTGAAATTGCCCAGAAATAAAGTAACTAATCTGAACCAAAACGAAATGAAGACTTGAACTACTGACCCATCAGTCTCCTAAGCCACATCTACAAACTCTTTATCAGCATCACTGCAGCCCGGATAAAAAAGCGACTCGTATGCATCACTCCCTGAAACTCAAGCAACTTACCGCCGCGGAAGAGGCACCATAGACCAAATATTTGCCTCGAATTCAATCGAAAAATCGATTGAATTCAACAAACCCATCTTCATCACAAAAGCTTTTGTCAGCATAAAACTCGACAACCTCTGAAAAGAACTAGAGAAGACTAGCCTAAACAACCTGCTAAAACTAGCCTACGATGACAGTGCTATCAAAACAGACATTGGCATGTCTAAACCAATCAAAGTCCTAAAAGGAGTAAAACTAGAATATGTCCTCTCAGCCATACTATTCTGCATAGTCATAACTTCAGAAAATGAATGCAACTTCTCTATAGGAGGCCACCTTATATCCAATTCATGCCGACGACATAGCCGCCATCAGCAGCTCTCAAAAGGATCTACTAAAAACTCCCTAGCAAAACACGGCACTGAAGTAGGCCTCCTCATCAATGTATCCAAAACAGAATGCATGACAACTGACAAAAACATGCCCTTCATATCTCCATTGACGGCAAACTATAGACCATATATAAAAATGGACACAGCGTTCGTTTTGATGTCCGTGCCTACTCCAGGTTGGTATGGGGGGAGCTTAGTCTCCAAAAAACCGAAGCCTATGGAAATTCCAATACAAACATTCCAATCTTAGCAGCCTGTTTTAAACTATTTAAAAATCTTTCCTTGATTTTTTTCTGTATATTGCCGGGATAATTATCGTTTAATTCTGTGAGGGGGGGTCATAATTTCACAAACGCGTTAATATTTTTTATTTCAGCTCCCATAGGATCCGATTCATTCTCACTCTGTCGTTGGCGCCCCTAGTGGACAGTACCACCGGAAGAAGTTGCGTGTGGGGTGTCTCTCTCTCTCTCATATACTGTATAGCTTCCGGATATACGTGTACTTTCAACAATGACGCAGTCGGCGGCTTCAACCCGAATTTGATAAAAGCAATGGGATGGCGTCATGCACGCTGCATCTACTTTATAGACAGTCTATGCGGCAAACCGATACGACAAGTCACAGAATTTGTGTACCTTGGCCACACATTATCAGCCTCAAATGACGGATGCATAGCCGTAAAACATAGAATAGCGCTAGGCTGGGCAGGTTTTGGAAAAAACAAACAACTCCTTACATCAAAACAAATTCCACTCCATATCAAAGCCAAAATCATCAATGCATACATCCTGCCTTTAGTGTTGTACGGTCTTGAATGTGTAAACTGGACCACAAAGCTGAGCAGTAAAATGGAAACATTCCAAAACCACATCATGCGATGGACGACAGGACACCGCTTTCTAGACCACATAGAAATAAAAGAGCTCCGTAGACTAAAGGCCCAGTCATACCTCATGTAAAGTACAGATACGGGTATGGATGGAGCGTTTCACACGTTCTCTCCGTCGGTTACGTGCGTAATTTGACACGGATCTGGGGACCTTATGATTACGTGCGAACGGATGAAACAGGAGCAATACTACCGGAAAATATAGGGGCGCTCTTGAGTATAAATAGCTGCTGTTGCACACGGTAACGTAAAAGGCGCTCGGAGGTATGAAGACGACAACGGATTACGTACGTAATTGGCCACATGTAGGCTATGAATCAAATGAATGAAATTAGTGGATAGTAGGATTAGTGGTCGGCAAGAGAAGTAGAGGAAGACAACGCCAAAGATGACGTGACAACATCTAGGAATGGTCAGAACTTGACCTGACAGCCCTCAACAGAATGACAATGTACTGGAGCCTCTGAAGGAAGCTGGACCCATGTTGGTGCACAATCTGCTACAATCTACAATCAGATCTAATAAATACACTAGGGAGTCACTTTTCAAATGCGCTATACGTTACCATGCCCAGTTCATAATTGCATATTTTTTCTTCATCACCCAACCAGAGTGTATAGCAGCCAGGGCTTGAAAACAAAATTCTTTTTTAAAATGTTCCGTTCCGAACGGTTCAGGCAGGCCTATGTTTAATGTTTTCGTTCTCTGAACTGTTCCGCCACCGAAATATCGGTCCTGAACCGGTTTGGAACACAAACATTTTGTTAGTTTTTAAAGTTCCTTATTTTGTGCAATGTTAAGTTTAAATATAGTTTATACAAAATATATTTAGTGGACTTTCCAACTTCAGTGCAACTGCATTAACGTGAAAAACGGCTTTAAAACGCCATTACATTCACTTCCTCGTCTGTCCACAAGATGGAGCCCCAGATGCTTGGGGCTTGACAACTGACAGTGAAATTTTTTTTTTCAAACATTTTTCCAAATTTTTATGACCGGAAGACGAAAGACATAACAAAAGACAAACACATAAAACAAAACAAAACAAAAAACAAAAACAATACAGCAGCAACAATCACGTTGTCCTCAGTCCATTCAGGTAGTCCATCACCTTAACCGGTTTTGTGGATTTCATAACATTTGTTTCTGTTCCAGAACAGTTGAATTCCATAAAATTCTGTTCGCTTTCGGTTTTCATTTTCATTCCTTGAACCGGTTCGCAGCCCTGATCGCAACCAAATATGTCTTTGTATGATATGAAAATGGCAATTTTTGAACAGAACAAGATATTTTTTTCATACACATGATTCAAAATGAATTCAAATCGAGTCTCAATATTTGATTTAACATCTCTCTCTCTCTTGGGTAGTTCCGGTTTGGTGCATGATGTGATCGGACATCGGGCGGATTCTCTCTGAGCCTGACTTGTACCAACAAGCTCTTTTAGATATATTTGGGGCGAGTTCGAAAGCCGGATTGACTTTTTGCCACATTTTGGGGATACTTTTCGGGACATATTTGGGGCGAGTTTGACAGGCGGATTGACTTTTTGCCACATTTTTGGGGATACTTTTCGACGCATTTATGTCTAAGAAAAGCAGACAAAGTCGACTCCACATTCCTGACAACAGCCCAAGCAGCCACGCTGCTGGCGAGCCCACTGTGCCGCCATTGGCCAACTCGGGGGAGTCTTAACATAGAGTGTCTTTCTGAACAAATGCGGATGACGAGATGAATCAATGAAAAACAAATGACGACATTATCTCTCTCTCTCTATCTCTATACACACACACACTCTAGGGGTGTAAAATAATATCGATTTAGTATCGATATATCGATACAACAGCTGACGATACAATGTATCGATGCGTCTGCAAGAGTGTCAATCTTTTTTCTGGTCTATTTTTATCCATTTGCTCCTGGACATTATTTCACTCCCCTGTCAGGTTAAATTAAAAAATTGAAGAATCGAATCGTATTAAATCGAATCGTGGTGAATTCTTGAGTGTCGAAAAAAATCAAATTATTGGGTCAGGAAATCGATACTGAATCGTATCGCCATGATTGGTGTGATTTACACCCCTAACACACACACACACAATATGTATATATATATATATATATATATATATATATATATATATATATATATATATATAATCCTCTACAATGAAAGGAAGACTAAATGGTCTAGAATTGTTATTCTCCTCATGATGTTTGACGCCAAAATAACATTCCAATGAACAGGTTGTGAAGAGGGCGGTGGCCAGCCAGCCGGATCTACCCGGAGCGGCCGAACGCGGGGAAAAGTTCCGCCACAAATATCTCCTCAAGCTGCAGACGCTGAGACAGCAGCCGTTGTAAGCTCCTCCCTCTTCCTCTCTCCGCCTCGGCCACGCTTTTGATCTGCTGTAGTCAACCGTTCTTGTAGAGCTGCTTCATTGTGTTTCCGGTAGACCTGCTTCATTGTGTTTCCGGTAGACCTGCTTCATTGTGTTTCCGGTTGAGCTAAATCTGATCACCGACCTCCCGTTTAGAGCTAGCCTGGCAAGCCAGAACCAACTAATCGTCCATGCGTCGCACGTGACTAGAGCGAACCTTGTGGGGGTCGAAGCGTCCGTCCGAGGATGTCGTTCTGAACCACTAACGATGCCATCACATCGATTTTAGGCCCCGGATTTTGGACTTTAAATTGTATGCACAAAAACTGACTGGAAATAGCTTTACAACATTTACACAGGACATTGGGTGGGCATTTCAGCCATAGGGAGTTTTACTGGTGGTCAGCAAGGTTTGTGGTGGTGATGTCGGTAGTGGAAGGGTTGTTGTGTTACAAGTGTTGTGGTGTTTATCCGTGCTGCTGGGGCCCCCCTCCCACACTTTTGAGTGTTGATTCAGACAGTCGTCGGCCCGTGCATTAACCCTGGGGTGTCAACAGCTGTGGCAGACGCGGAGGTTCAGAGCCAGGGCCTTTACATCGGTGGGGCCTTGGTTTCTTGATGTCTCTCTGGCTCTAGTCACGAAGCTTGTCGCTTTTGCTGGATACCCCAGGGGAAATCTTAAAATACATCAACAAATAGGATTTTCGGGTGTTTGGCTGCCGGCCAATCAGAGCCACTTTGAGGTGGTTCTATCGGCGAGATGAGATGTGGGCGGAGTTTGGCACTTTACTTGACCAAGGAGTGCCGTCGCCATGCCGATTTTTAAAAAAATAATACACACTTCTATCACAGCACATCCCACCTTGTCGCATCCCAGTCACATACGCTTAAAACCAGATATGGGCAGAGTAGCCATAAAAATTACTTAAGTAAAAGTATTGTTACCTCAGCCAAATATTACTAAAGTAAAAGTAAAAAGTAGCCATCCTAAATAGTTACTCAAGTAAAAGTAAAAAAGTACTCCACAAAAAAGTTACTTAGTAGCGAAAGTACTGAGTAACTTTTAGTTAATAAATAAATTAGGATCTTTTCAAAATGTATTCCCCCCACTTTTCAGGAATGATAAAGAGAGAGCTAGAGTGTGAGTGTGTGAGAGAGAGAGAGAGAGAGAGAGAGTGAGAATGAGAGTGTGTGAGAGAGCGCCCGAGATAGAGTGAGCAAGAGAGAGCGGAAGACCGAGAGAGAGAGTGCCCGAGAGGTAGAGAGAGAGAGAGAGATATGATGCCAACATATGTGCCAACAGTTCAGGTGTCACTAAAGACCAATTTCGTGTAACGAGGAGCGAATTGCTGACATCCCAGTAAAAAGTATTTTTTTTCACTTCAAATTTACTCGAGTAAAAGACGAAAGTAACTTGTGAAAAATGTACTCCAAAAGTAAAAAAAGTACACATAAAAAATGTAACAGAGTAAATGTATTGCGTTGCTGCCCATCTGTGCCCAAAACATAAAAGCATTGCGAGTCATTCGAGAAGTATTGAAGTGTGAATGTGACCTTTTGACCTGCTGCGACCCGCATCTGTGGCTAACATAGTGTGCTTTTTTTCTCCCTCTCACCTGTAGCGCTCACGGATCGCTGACCGTGCGGAGTTTGTTAGACACCCGGGAACACTGTTTAAATGAGTTCAACTTCCCCGACCCATACTCCAAGGTCTCTGCCATCTCTCTGTCCCTCTCTCCCCCCCCGCACTCTCACTGCCGCTGTGCTGTCCCTATCTCTCTCCATTCTCTGCCTTCCTGTCTTGTGTGTCTCGCTTTCATCACCTCTCATGGCCGATTCATACGGCTTGAAAACAAAATTATTTTTAAAATGTTCCGTTCAGAACGGTTCAGACAGGTACAAATTCTGTTCGTTCTTAGTTCCTTATATTGTGCAATGTTAAATTTAGATATAGTTTATACAGAATATGTTTGGTGGACTTCAGTGTAACTGTATTAATGTGAAAACCGGGTTTAAAACGCTATTAAATTCACTTCCTCATCTGTCCCCAAGATGGAGCCCCAGATGCATGGGGCTTGATGACTGACTGACATGACTGTCTCCCAGACATAGGATATGTTAAAATATATAGAGAACAGAAAAAAAATGTTTTTAACCGGTTTTGTGGATTTCATAATGTTCCATTTCTATTCCGGAACAGTTGAAGAAATCTTTTTTCGTTTCCATTTCCGCTCCTCATAAAATTCTGTTCGTTTTCGGTTTTCGTTTTCATTTATTGAACCGGTTCGGAGCCCTGTCCAGTGGTAATAGACGTTGTTGCTCCGTTCCCATCCGTCGCTATGGAGAGCTAAGGAAGAACAGCAACAACAGAATCACCTGTGGGACGTGGTGATTTTTGCCATCTCAGACGAAATAGAACTAATCTTAGCAAAATCACTTGTTGTGGTTCCAATTCATCTGTCTTGGTTCAAATAACGCTCTGATGATTCTTCAGCGGATGCGTGAAAGTTTGAATTGAAGTGAATTACGTATCGCTTGGTCAGACTCGAATTGAGGGGCGTTTCTGCATTGCCTGCGGCAGATAGCCGGCTGTAGGCTGTGTCCGAAATCGCTCCCTATCCCCTACTCCCTACCCCCCATGTAGTGCACTCACTTATAGTGCACTCAACAGCAACGGCCGAGATTTCGGACACCAGAGTTGGCACCATCAAAATTATTATAAAATATAATTGTAAAAAATGTATTTATTCAATTTAACAATCGTCAGAAAAAGTCAAAAGTACTTACATTTATAATTATTTGCCGTGGTTGGTCGCCATTTACTCCCGCCGCGTCATTTAAAAAAAAAAGTTTCGGTCATTTTTAAAACGTCTTGCAATGCATTATGCGTTATATTGCTTCGTCTAGGGTACATCCGATGCTCACTTACTCTGGGATACTTTCAGTGCACTATAGAGGGTACATGTCGAATTCGGACACTCCTACAGAATGGCGTGTGCCCCATATAGTGCACTATATGGGGGATAGGCAGCGATTTCGAACACAGCCATAGGCTCCGTTCAGTTCATTTTCACCCAGAGCTCCGGAAAGCTCAGCAGTCTCACTGTCTATGAAATGACCACCGGGATCAGATGGAAGCTGTCTATAGTATCCATAGTTCCCGGAGAGTGTGAATGAGGCCTTATTGTCTCTTTGTACCAAATTGCTCCCTATTCCCCGCATAATGCACACCATTTTGTAGGGTGTCCAAATACTACATGAACCATGTGCATTAAAAATATCTCACAATGCACCACCCATAATGCTTTGCGAGACACGATGCGTACAAAAGACAGAACGGGAGAAAAACATTAGAACACGTCACAAATGATTTTTTTAAAAGTACAGTAAATTTCATAATATATAAAGTTGTCTACGTCCAATGATTGAAGGGTTTAGGTAAATTAGTGGCGCCGACTCTAGTGCCTGAAATCTTGGTCGTTGCTGTTTAGTGGACTAAATAGTGAGTGCACTATGTACGGCTACGTAGTGAGCCATTTCGGGCACAAGATCTGTCTCTCAGTTTCTCTATGATCTCTCTCTTGCTCTCTCTCGTTGGCTTCCATTCTCTTGTCTTCCCGTCTTTCATATGTCTGTCAGTCTTGCATTGTGTACTTGGCAGGGCTCCAAACCGGTTCAAGGAACGAAAACCGGAAACGAACAGAACTTTGTTGAATTTCATGAGGAACGGAAACGAAAAAAGATTTCTTTTCTGGAACAGAAACGGAACATTATGAAATCC
The DNA here is from genome assembly GCA_900302395.1 of Bregmaceros cantori. NCBI lineage: Eukaryota > Metazoa > Chordata > Actinopteri > Gadiformes > Bregmacerotidae > Bregmaceros > Bregmaceros cantori. The sequence continues at coordinate 8,561 of OMKY01221165.1, forward strand.
ACAAAACCAGTTAAAAACTTTTTTTTGTTCTGTTCTCTATATATTTGAACATATCCTATGTCGGGGAAACTATTTCCTGTTGTGCATCCATCCAACTTTCACTGTCAGTTATGCATCTGGGGCTCCATCTGGTGGACAGACAAGGAAGCGAACGTAATGACATTTTAAACTCAGTTTCACGTTAATACAGTTACACTAAAGTTTGAAAGTCCACCAAATGTATTCTGTATTAACTATATCTAAACTTAACATTGAACAATATAAGGAACTTTAAGAATGAACAAAATGCTGGCGTTCCGAACCGGTTCAGGACCGATATTTTGGTGGCGGAACGGGTCAGAGAACGAAAACGTTAAACATAGGCCTGCCTGAACTGTTCGGAACTGAACTTTTAAAAAATAATTTAGTTTTCAAGCCCTGAGGCTGACATTTTGAAAATACGATGTGAAGTTACTCATTGTGTGGTCACATGGTCTTCTGGGCCAATGGGATGACTGCATTCAATCATAATTCAGACACAAATGAATAAATGGAATGGGTTGCGCCGATTATTGAGTCATGTGTCTGTGGAGCATAGATCTGCACAACATTTGGATGTGGAATGGCACAGAGCAAGCAGCATCATTTTTAAAATAATGCAATAGCTGTCTGCTGCGTGCTGTTAAATAAAGTCCAAAATAATTCTGAACACAGCGATGTAACGGCACCAGAAGTCATATTGAGGGTAGGGTTTTTACCGAAACTACCCGCCGAAGTTGTCTATGTAAGAAGCGTTATGGAACATTAGTAACTAAACTAAGTACAGTAACTAAATGGTAACTGTAGTTGTTTTAGTAGATAATCCTATTACTGGAAAACTGGCTAATATTAACTTGGTTACTGTAACCTAGATACTGACATCATTGACGAAAACAACAAAACCTTATCTATACTGTAGTATGTTTTGTGTGTGTATCTTTCTGTTTCTGACAGCCTTGCTGTGTGTGTGTGTGTGTGTGTGTGTGTGCGCGCTCTACGTATCTTTCTATTTCTGGATGTTTTTCTCTGCGACTATGTTAATGATCGATAATCTGCAATTGTTTTTAGCTATTTTCTGTCTATTGGTCTACACAGATTTTATATTCATTGATTGTTTTGGAAAATGTGAAATGTGAAATATGAAATGATATGTGAAATATTAATGAATATTAATATACGAATATTACATGGGCATGAATAACACATATTATTTGACAAATAGGCAAAGACAACACTATTTATTATATATTTATATGTTATTCAATTGAATTGTAAAGAGTCTGTGTGGGACTACGTAACTTATTTGTTGGGTAAAATAAGTCTATATTGCAATTTCACAAGAGGAATCTCTTGCCAAGAATATTTTGTGTCTTTCTTAAAGGAAGAAAATTCTACCAATTAGACGACTAAACATTTCAATTAGAGGTGCACCGATTCGATCCTCAGATCGGTGATCGGGGGCCATTCAGACTTTTTTCCAAGGATTGGGACTTGTGATTTTGTCCCCATCCTGATCGGCCAATGTGTCGGGGAGCATGTAAAATGACTTTTGAATTTGAATATATACCCAAATAGTTTGGGTACTACCAATTTTTGCAGGATCAGAACTCTGTATCGGGACTCGGTATCAGGGATCGGGACTCGGTCGATCGTTAAAATAAAAAAAACATGATCGGTGCACCTCTAGTCTCAAAAGATGGGGAGGGCCAGGCTCACCACTGCTCAGACACCCCACTACTCCTTACCTCGCTGGAGCAGATGGTTCGTTGCA
>OMKY01221165.1:10369-22352 GCA_900302395.1 Bregmaceros cantori
ACGACTAAACATTTCAATTAGAGGTGCACCGATTCGATCCTCAGATCGGTGATCGGGGGCCATTCAGACTTTTTTCCAAGGATTGGGACTTGTGATTTTGTCCCCATCCTGATCGGCCAATGTGTCGGGGAGCATGCCAAATGACTTTTGAATTTGAATATATACCCAAATAGTTTGGGTACTACCAATTTTTGCAGGATCAGAACTCTGTATCGGGACTCGGTATCAGAAATCAGGATCAGCCGATCCTTAAAACCAAAGGATCGGGATCGGATCGGGAGCAAAAAAACTTAATTTTAATAATCGGGAACTACTCGACTATTAAAATAGATGTTAGGTGCTAAATGCTATATCAATGTGTGTATTGGTGTATATGTGCGTCTGTGTGTCCAGGTCAAAGAGAGAGAGAACGACCTGGCTATCCGGTTATACCAGAGAGTCCTGCAGTCCCTGGATGCTCTCAGCTGGCAGGACAAGCAGTTTGCTCTGGTTCGCGGCGTTCTAGCTGGTAACGTGTTCGACTGGGGAGCCAAGGCTGTGTCAGAGTGAGCGACAGATTCTCATATTTCTTTATCATATTTGCAAGGCTTTGAACCATTTCAAGGAACGAAAACCGAAAACGAACAGAATTTTACGGAATTTTACGAGGTGCAGAAACGGAAACGAAAAAAGCTTTCTTCAACTGATCCACAAATCCACAAAACCGGTTGAAAACTTGTTTTTGTTCTCTATATATTTTAACATATCTTATGTCTGGAAGACTATTTCGGGTTGTGCATCCATCCAACTTTCATCAAGCCCCAAGCATCTGCGGCACCATCTTATGGACAGACGATGAAGCGAATGTAATGGCGTTCTAAACCCGGTTTCACGTTAATACAGTTGCACTGAAGTTTGAAAGTCTACCAAATATATTTTGTATAAACTATATCTAAACGTAACATTGGACAATATAAGGAATATAAGGAACTTTAAGAACGAACAAAATCTTCCGAGCGTTCCGAACCGGTTCAGGACCGAAGTTTTGGTGGCGGAACGGTTCCGAGAACAAAAACGTTCAACATAGGCCTACCTGAACCATTCGGAACGGAATGTTTTAAAAATAATTCCTGTTATGGAAATGTGACTTGTAATGTCACGTCTCCATTGTCCTGATTGGCTACAAGGTGTGTCATCATCGGATGTCCCCTCCCATCGGCTATAAATCAGTGATACTTCCTCGTGTGTGGTCGTTCGGCCATGTTTCCTGATTAGCTCATAGCTTAGCTTAGCTAGCCGATATCCGGTTAATGTCTAGTATAGCTTAATAAACGAACCCTCTAGACATATTCCCAAAAGTTGATACAGACTTTATGTATCGACCACTAAGCTTCGGTTGCTCTTCAAATTCACTTTTTCTCAGCACAGAATGTTCCATTTCTTTATCAATCACAAAATGAATCACTTTTCCATGAATGATTAGACTGCACTGTGGGAGTGTTTCAAATCCTGGAGTGTCATCTAAATTAGTATTAGCCTTCAGGAGTGTGTGTGTTTCTAGATTGTTGTGGTGTGGTGGATTACTCGCCTGTAAGGTGTGCCAAGCACGGTGTTGTCATCCCTTCTCGTCCCGCCCTTCTTCCACTCGCCACCAGCCGGCGATCATCTAGCAGGAGTCCTGGGTGCGGGGTTGACAGGTCGCTTTTCACAGCGGCTGATATAATGTCTTCCACGGAAACACTTCCTCCTTTTCGGCTGACAGTCTTTTTCCTCTTCGTTGGTATGATCTTCATTGAGTTGCCTCAACAGCGCTACACATAGCGAGACTTGTGCATGTGCAATTCATTGTCCATTTTCTCCTTCCTCTTCTTTTGTTCCGTCTGGATGATTTCTTCGCCGCACTTCCGAGAGTCGTGCGTCTTGCCAAGCAATGCATGTCTTCTTGGCGGTAACCGCAACATCTGGGCACAAACCTGGAAACAGGCTGTTTCGCAGGTGTGCCTCCCAGTTGGAGATTTCATTTCCCAGCTTTGTTGGTTGTTCGATGCCACTGTGCGTTTCGAAGATGTCCACAAGTCGAGCATAAAAGTCCTGGACACTCTCATTGTCTTTCTGCTTGCATGCAGAAATCCTTTCCATGTCCATCCGCAGTGGAAATGCTTGTTCGATTGCAGCACAGATGGGCAGCCACTGACGATGATGAAGCCCTTGAAGCTGATGAAGATGAACTGGTCTCCGGCGTTTGACGAGTGGGGGAGAGGGGGGCGCGAAGAGAAAACGGCACCCCACAGCTCCAGCATGGCATGCATGGTTTTCTGTGGATGACATGGAACATGCATGAATAGCATTGCCTGTTCGTTGCGATGTCTCATAGTTCTTTGTTCTTTCTTGCTCTCTGTACATAGATTCCTCTTTCCAAAAGGCAAGCGCTTGTACATGGCTTTGTAGTTCAAGTTTTTCACTTCTAGACACTTTCCATTTCTTTTAGCTTTCTTGATTCTTTCACCAATCTTATCTTCAATATATTGCACTTGTCGTATGCTAAATGAGCCTTCTTGGGGAAATCCAAACTCATTTACCTATACCGACAATGGTTCCACACTTTCAGTTCCATAATTACACCTCATAAAATTGACATTCGGTGAGTCTAATCTTGACTCACCGAATGCCACCCATTTTTGTCAAAGACTTCCTTTTCGGGTACCCTCCTAAAACAAAACGCATCTGTTTTGAGTCGATTCTGTATTATTGCCCAGAATCGAAGAGAAAAAGTGGTCATTGCGATGCAATGGTCACCGCACTGCAATTACATTACCGCACCTCCGTTTCCAGCTGTCGAAGACTCAATACCTCGATGTGGTGTGTTGGTGCCCTCACGCAGGGACACGAGCATGATAGTTTTCACTGCCTCAGAGGGGCACATTATGAATAATAATTATTAGTGGTGCACCAATCTGATCGCCAGATCGGTGATCGGGGCCCGATCAGACTTTTTTTCAAGGATCGGGACTCAGGATCGGTAAATAAGCCGGGGAGTATGCCAAATGATTGTTCATTACTTTGACTATTGGCAATTGTGCCAAATAGGTTGGGTACTACCAATTTTTGCAGGATCAGGACTCTGTACCGGAGATCGGGATCGGCCAATCCTTAAAATGAAAGGATCGGGTTTGGATCAGGAGCAAAAAAACGTGATCGGTGCACCCCTAAGAATTATAATTATTTAATTAGATAATTTAGAAAAAGGATCGGATGACAAGATGAAAAAGTGATCGGCCAATCACTAATCCACCAGATAAGCCAAATCGGTGGCAATTTCCGATCACATCATCGGTCACAAACCTAGTGGAAAATCAGCGTTAGCCCACAGTATTGAGAAACAGCCATCTCCTTGCTCTGGCCTCTCATGGGTGTACTCTCCGTACAAACTGTACGGAGATTATAACCAATCTTCACTAACAGGGGAATTTCATCTCTTCCAATAAAGTATGAAGAAGGCCTTTAGTAGGGAATACGTTCAATGTATTAGTGTAGTTACTTATCATTAGGGTTATTATTCTCTTGTCTGATCTTAATGATCCGTGCAAGGAAGAACATCGTCGCAAGGAAGAACTTACGCACAAAATGAACAGGTATCGTTGGCATATCCATGTCCCTTGTGAAAAACAGTGGAAGAACATGGTAGAGACAGCAACACTAGAGAGCCACAAGTATTTCTTCAACAGCAGAGCGGACAAGCGTGAGCATGGAGTAGGATTTCTGGTGCACAAAGACATAATCAACAAGTCATGGGCTGTCGGCCTATATCAAGCCGACTTATCACCATCCGGCTGAGAGCCAGCCCGTTCAACATCACCATCATAGAGGGCAGGCATACGCCCCAACATGCAACTACAATGACGAAGCAGTGAGTTCTACAATCAAATCCAAGAGGCACTGGACCAAGCACCAAAGAAGGACATAATAGTAGTGCACAGAGACTGGAATGCAAAGGTAGGGAGAGATGCCAGAAGCGGTTGGCAAGGCATTTGCGGGAGCAACGGCAACGGAGAAACAAATGAAAGGGGCCTGGGGCTCCTTGGATTTGTCAGCTACAACAGCCTCAAGCTAGTGAACACTTTTGGATCCCACAAGGCATCTAGATGATGTACTTGGCACAGCCCCAGTGGAGAACATCACAACCAGATCGAGTATCTCATGGTGAAGAGGCACTTCTGGTGCAGCGTGAACTATGCACAAACTTGAAGCTTTCCAGCAGCCGACATTTTAAGTGATCACAAGCTACTGATAATGACCGTCCACCTTCATCTAAAAAATATCAACAAGGACCCATCGTTAGCAGACGCCTTCAAGGCCACGATATTAGGGCGGTTTGCACCACTCGCCCTGCTACAGTCAGATGACGCAGACAAAATTATCAAGACCTTCAACACAGCGGTGACTGAAACCGGATGCAGCACATCAGAGCAAATCTTCAACCTTAGAATACTGTGTGAAAAATATCTCCAGCACCTCTATCATGTGCTCTTAGACTTCATGAAAGCATTTGACAGGGTGTGGCATGCAGCCCTATGGGCAACCATGGCAAAATATAACATCAACGCCAATATGATCAAAGTCATAGAAAAACGCAAGGGCACCAGCAGCGTCCATTTCAACGGCAACACCGGGGAACGGTTCAGGACCAGTGTTGGAGTGAGACGAGGGTGCCTACTCTCGCCAACCCTCTTTAACATCTTCCTCAAGAGAATCCTGGAAGACGCCCTTGATCAGTTCCAGGTGTCAGTGACCATTGCCGGCAGAACAATCACAAACCTACGATTCGCAGCTGACATCGATGGGCTAGCAGGAAGTGAAGAGGAACTTGCGAACCTGGAGGAACGACTGGACAAAGCCTCTGTGGCTTACAGCATGGAGATCAGCGCCGAGAAAACAAAACTGATGACCAAAAAACACCAAAGGCATCACCAAAGAGATCAGAGTAAGTGGCTACCAGCTAGAAACAGTCAGTAGTTTCAAGTACCTTGGAGCCATTGTCACAGACCAAGGGTCACAACCTGAAATCATCAGCAGGATTGCACAAACATCAGTGGCTCTAGCAAAACTAAGGACAATTTGGCAGGACAAGAATATTTCCACCATCACGAATGTCAGACTGATGTGCTCACTTGTGACATCAATCATTCTGTACGCTTGTGAGACATTGACCCTAACGCAAAACTAGAGAGAAGAATTCAGGCCACAGAGATGAGATGTTTCCGCAGGCTCCTCGGCATATCTCGTATAGAGAGCATGTGGGACCATATGAACTACTAAGCACAGTCAAAAAACAGAAACTAAAATGGTACGGACATGTCATGAGATCGCAAGGACTCTCAAAAACAATCCTTCAAGGCACAGTGCCAGGTGTAAGGTGGAGAGGCGGACAGGGAAAATTATGGGAAGATAACATCCAAGAGTGGACAAGGTGCAGGCTGAGCGACACCACAGAGAGCTAGTTGCAAAGTCTTCTGTAGCACCCCAACGGTCAGCCAGCCAGACTTTGGGACTGATGATGATGATGATCTTAATGGTTTAAATCCACATACTTTTGTGTAGCTTGAAATCGCAAACGAATTTGCCTCAAGGGTACATCACAGTGAATAGTATTATAGTTGTTAACCCTTTAAGTGTGGTGGCTTAGTTTGTTAGACAATGGTCTTACAGTAAGGAGTCCACTGGTCGGACTTATTGAACTTATTTTTATAACCAGTATTGGGTATTTTTTAACCAACAATTTAACACAAATTAAGTTATACAACAGTACCAATTATGCTTTGTTGATACTATTCATTTTAAATATTTATTTCAAAAGATGACTTCATTTGTTATATGTATAATATCCCCAATCTCTTATTGTGAATAGTTTGATTGCACATCATTGCATGGCAAAAATCTACTAGTTAATGTGTCAACTATTATGTACAACAAGTTGGGCTGATGTTGAGGGAGACGCCAAATGCCTACATTTTGGGGCATCTCCATGTTAACACTTCTGTTTTTTGCTGTAGTTTTATTTATATTTGTAGTGTATTATGCATCTAGTACTTGTACTATATGTTTATTCCACATATTATTTGGTTTGGTTATATCTTTTGTGTGTTCCTGTTTCAGTGTTCTGGAGTCGGACTCGGAGTTTGGATTTGAGCAGGCCAAAGCCCAATTAGAAGGTGAGTTACTTCTGGATATATCAGTTAGGGGTGCACTGATCACGTTTTTTTGCTCCCGATCAGATCCCGATCCTTTAATTTTAAGGATCGGCCGAATCCCCTATCTCCGGTACCGAGTCCTGATCCCTGATACAAAGTCCCGATAGGGAGTTCTGATCCTGCAAAAATTGGTAGTACCCAACCTATTTGGTACACTTGCCAAATTCATTAATAGTCAAAGTAATGAACAATCATATGGCATGCTCCCCGACGTATTTACCAATCCTGATCGGGACAAAATCACTAGTCCCGATCCTTATCAGTGAGCATAAGTGGTCTCTTTAAGCATTATTTTTATTTTATTACACATTGTCATTTTATTATACAGGGTTAGCTGGAAAGGGGGATGACGGTGCACAACACCGATGAATTGTGTACAAAAAGTGGATGGCATCTTCTTTAGAGGGTAATGGATGCATGTCAAACTAGGCCTTTGTAGTTATCCTGACTGCTTAAGGTGTATACCAAAAACAAAGTTACAAAATGTTATTATTTTATGTCTTTTTTTCATTCAGCCATCTTGAAAGTGTCAGCTGAAAAGACAGACACACACACACACACACAAATACGGTGAAAAATCATAATAAATGATTTTCTGCTGCGTCCGTATACGGACGGTGCGTCTACCGTGCGTATTTCAGTGCAATGGAGCATGCTACAACGGTGACAACACATTTGTTTTGCTCACGTATACGTACGTATACGTGAGCAAAACAAATGTACGTATACGTTCGGTTGAAAAAACTCTCTGCAATGGAAACCTAGCGTTAAGCTGCTGCAGGAAGTGCAGCCTCTTCTATGAGGTGACCATTTCAATTCCTCGACATGGTGGAGCCGAGGAACTTGAAGGAGTCAAACATGGACAAAAAAGTAGGTAGGTGGGAGAAATTGTCCGTATCGGAAAAATATAAAGAGGGACCCACATCCCTACATACATCCTCAGAAACCCCGCCACACACACCAGAGATGTACACGAATACACAAATACTCGTCGAGTCAGATTGCCGAGTCCGAGTCTTTAGGGCGCGAATCCGAGTCAAGTCTCGAGTCACGTTTTTGGTGACTCGCGTCTTTTGACTCGAGTCTGCATATCTGACACACAGACACAAACGCCTAGACGAAACAACCAACAGCCCGCGTATATTTACGAGCGTGCATGCACACACAGACGAAGCGACCAGCGGACCCGGGTCGCATACATAAATATGCACGCAGACAAGCGTGCCCCAAACACACTGGAAACACACACTCCCAAATCACAAACAGTCCAGCACATTAAAAAATGATGAATGGGCAGCACAGACATGGAATTGTTAATCTTTCACAGTGTCTGTTTTTGTACATTTCAATTTCTGTGTAAACTTGTCTATTGAAATAATGTTTTTACATGGATGTGCTGTGTTCCAGAGAGACCGTGGCTGGTTGACACATATGACCAGTGGCTGGACAGACTCAAGGTCAGGTCGGCAGCAGAGCACGCAGGGGCCACCACCAAAGAGGGGTCTATGTAAAGAGTTGGCGTATAATAGAAAGTCCCTAGTGTCATTTGCTCCCCGGAAAAATGTCGGGGTGAATATCGCTCAAAATCAGAGATGGGCAGTAAGGCATTACATTCACTTCGTTACTTTTTTACTTTTGGAGTACATTTTTGACAAAGTACTTTTTACTTCTACTTCAGTAAATTTGAGACGAAAAAAAAAAAACTTTTACTGAGATGTCAGCAATTCGCTACTCGTTACATTAACTTGGCCTTTAGCGACACCCGTTGGGAACTGTTGGCACATATGTTGGCGTCATATCTCTCTCCCTTTCGGGTTCTCTCGCTCTCGGACTCTTTCTCTCACTCTCTCACTCTCTTGGTCTCTCTCTCGGGCGGTCTCTCTCTGCCTCTCTCTGGTCTCGGCCTCTCTCACTCTCCCCCTCTTGGGCGCTCTCTTGTTTTACATTTTGAAAAGAGAATTTGTCCTAATTTTAAATAAGAAATAAAAAATTATGGTTACACCGTACTTTCGCTACTTAAGTAACTTTTTTGTGGAGTACTTTTTTACTTTTACTTGAGTAACTATTTGAATGACTACTTTTAACTTTTACTTGAGTAATATTTTGCTGAGTTAACAATACTTTTACTTAAGTAATTTTTAATTTAAAAATGCATAGAGATGTATAATTTTTAACTTCATTTCCACCTAAAAATAAATACTTACTATACCAAGGCAAGGAAACCTTTCAGTTACTGTCTATTATACCAAATCATGCATTTCTTTTTAGTGAAGGTAGCGAAATAAATTAATTTAATTTTAGCAGAACACTGGGTCGCAGTATTGGGAGCTGTAGCCTAATATACAGATATGGGCACAGTAGCCATAAAAATGACTTAAGTAAAAGTATTTTTACCTCAGCAAAATATTACTCAAGTAAAAGTAAAAAGTAGTCATCCAAATAGTTACTCAAGTAAAAGTAAAAAAGTACTCCACCAAAAAGTTACTTGAGTAGCGAAAGTACTGAATAACTTTTCGTAAAAAAAAAAAAAAAAAATCAGGACAAATTCTCTTTTAAAAGAGTACAGCGAACGAGAGAGAGAGTGCCCAAGACCGAGAAAGAGAGAGACCAAGAGAGAGAGAGACCGACTGAGAGGGAGAGAGAGATATGACGTCAACATATGTGCCAACAGTTCCCAACGGGCGTCGCTAACGACTAAGTTAATGTAACGAGTAGCGAATTGCTGACATCTCAGTTAAAAGTAGTTATTTTCACCTCAAATTTACTTGAGTAAAAGTAGAAAGTAACTTGTGAAAAATGTACTCCAAAAGTAAAAAAAGAGTAAATGTAATGCATTACTGCCCATCTCTGCTAATATACAACACTGTTGTATTTAGTAAAATGGACAGGAATACATTGCCTTTGTTTATCAAGTTCAAACAACCTAGTGTATGTTAGTGTTACACTCCAAAATATGATTAAATATTGAATTATTGAATACAAATGACTTTCTTAATGCTTGTAATTATCCTTGTAAACCTCTTCATCGCCATCAAGACAGCCAATGATAACATGTCTCATTAGACCTGCCCATGTAAAGTACATGCTGAGGTTGTCTCTTTATTTATTTTGTGTGTAAATGTTGCGTGTTTGATGCTTGTTCTTGTTCCTGTCAATCTGTTCTTTCTATTCTTTGAATGATGAGACAAAAGCCAATTTCCATTCGTGGGCAATACAATTAACTAGTTATCAGGGATGTTCTGTGACCTCTGACCCTCGGACCTTGAAACCCTTGCGAAGCATCCTATAGACAAGTTTACGTGCAAAACACTGGGGGGAGTCATTTTGTCCCGCTGTTCTTAAGGTCACCTCCGGTGCCTTATTGTTGCCTATGCCAACCCTGGTACTGGGCTGAGGTCCGAGCACGCAAAACACACAACCCGCACACCAGTTCAAAATCCGACCACTAGGTGTCGCTCTGTGACCAGTTACTCATCACCCTACTCGTTCCGTTCACAATATTGTATAAATATTAATGAAATACAGTCACAATCCTACTTGAAGTTACTCACCGAGTGGTCACATGTTCTTCTGGACCAATAGGCTGGCTGCTTTACTAGTAATTCCAAAAGGAATTAAAAAAATGAGTTGCACTGATTATTAAATCATGCGTTTGTGGCTCACAGATCCGCACGAGAGCATTTGGGTGAGGAATAGCACAGCGCAAGTAACCACCACAATTTTAAAATAACCCTGTAGGTGTGTGCTCCCACCGAATATACATGTTGAAAAATAGCCAAACACACGGCAAGTAAATGACACCGGAAGTGACGTTCAGAGACCGGAAGTACCCCCCGAACTCTTATTAGAGTAGGCTCAGCATATCGGGATGCTATCCCGATATGATATCCCGATATCCCGAGCGTACACGATTGCTCACTGCACGTCGCTTGTCCTCAGGGTCCTCCTCATAAATGTGCCGTGTTCTTTGTGGACAACAGCGGCATGGACATCATCCTGGGTGTGATGCCTTTCGTCAGAGAGCTGCTGCACCGCGGCACGGAGGTAATGGAACATTAATGATATAACACAATGTAAAAGGGATCCTGATTAAATGACGCACATGCGCGCTACGGTATTTTAAAGGGATGTTGGTTATTTTTTCATTGGTTATTTAGAGAGATGGTGACAAGAGTAAATTGCAAACTGGAAGAGTCGGGTTTCTGAACCGCTAGCACCAACCGTCCATTTACAAGTCCGTTTGTTGGACTGCCGATGCATTGGCCTTCACGATGTGACAGTAATGCGAGCTTGCGTGGGTGGCTTTAGCCAATTGTGCTCTGTAAGGTCATTGGGGGGTCCGCGTAACACCGCGCCTCCACTCGTCCAGTCCGTCCTCGGATCCCCTGCTTGTGGCAAGTGGGGGATACGGGCGCCGTATTTCTTTCGCGTGTAACACACACACACACAGACACTGCTGCAGTTCAATGGGAGTATGGGAGGATTGCAACGCGCAGATGAAACGCCCGAATTTGTAATAGTTACACACAAACACAAAAATGTGCACGTACATACATGCACGTGTGCCATTTCCAGATTATATGCCATGTATAGATAGACCCAACATGCAATATCATCGACTTTTGGTCATTAGTTGAAATAGTTTGACGCAGTTCCATGCTTATACTGTAGGGGGCGATAATGCGTATACATGATGTCAACAGAATATTTCTTGCAATAGAAAGACTAGAATAATTTGTGACGTCACAAATTCCACAATTTCAATGAACCGCGTCCTGTGAGGACCTCAAAATGGCCATATGAGGCAAATATTGTAACGCAACCACAAAACTCCCAGAATACATTTTTAAACTGTCTATGATGACCCGCCAAGCTGGCTATAAACAAAGAAACCCTTTTAAAGTATGATTTTTCACGTCACCCCATCGTTAACGCTTGGTGTAAACAATAGTTAATGAATTCTCATATTTATTCTAAATGTATGTACATCCTCAGATTGTTAATAAAATATTTGCATTGCAATTGACTCATTGACTCCCAAGTCACGTAAAAATGCGTTTTCACTCCCCACGTGTTGACTCCCAAAACGTAATATTACGTTTTTTTAGTTTTATAATATATTTCAAAACTAGACACTTTGAACCATAATGTGTGATTTTGGGACGTCATAGACGTCAAAACTCGTGTTGTGTCAGCGACCCCAAATCTAGCTATTTCCGCATTGTGTTCAATCGCGCGTATCAGTTTCCAGACGGCAGAGGACAGTAGCCCTGTTTACATGGTACTAAAAAGCCTAAATATAATCCGCTTCAAACGTGTTAAACGGAATAAATGGCAGCGCCCACCCGCAATGCCCGTGATGCCCGTGTGCGGTTCGAGAGAGAAAAGGAGAGAAAAAAAACATAAAATGAGAAAGAAAAAATGAAAGCAAGAAAGAAAGAGAGAGAGAGAGAGAGAGAGAGAGAGAGAGCGAGAGAGAGGAGGAAGGAAGAGAGAAAGAGGGAGGAAGGAAGAGAGAGAAAGAGGGAGAAAGGAAGAGAGAAAGTTAAAGAAAGAGGAAGGAAGAGAGAAAGTGAAAGAAAGATGGAGGAAGGAAGAGAGAAAGTGAAAGAAAGATGGAGGGAGGAAGGAAAAGAGAGAAAGAGGGAGGAAGGAAGAGAGAAAGAAAGGTAGACAGAAGAAAGAAAGAAAAAGAAAGAAAGGTAGAAAAAGAAAGAGAGAGAGAAGTATAAAGCGTGACAGGCTGATCAGCGATA
>OMKY01221169.1:0-12416 GCA_900302395.1 Bregmaceros cantori
GGGGGGGTGGTTAGACGGGCAGAAACGACGCCGGTTCAAATAGCTTTTTTTCTCCCCTCCCCTTTTACTGTGTGAACATTTGGAAGACTCTTGAAATACGGAAAATACTTTTACTGTCATTCTTTGAAAAACGAGGACAAAACGGAACGTGTTGTTGCTAGAGTGTGGCTAGAGTGGGGGTTGGGATTAAGCCGCATCAGGCGGCGGCTGAGAGGCTGCGCTCTGTAGAGGAGCTTTACATACAGCAGCGTTGTAATGTAATCAGGCGTACATTCGCATATCGAAATGATCGAATCTGCTGTTGTGTTCAAACCCAATACGACCTACCACATCCAATTACTGAGTGTTCAAACCTAATACGACCTACCACGTCCAATTACTGTGTGTTCAAACCCAATACGACCTACCACGTCCAATTACTGTGTGTTCAAACCCAATACAACCTACCACGTCCAATTACTGTGTGTTCAAACCCAATACGACCTACCGCATCCAATTACTGAGTGTTCAAACCTAATACGGCCTACCACGTCCAATTACTGTGTGTTCAAACCCAATACCACCTACCACGTCCAATTACTGTGTGTTCAAACCCAATACGACCTACCAGCGTCCAATTACTGTGTATTCAAACCCAATACGACCTACCATGTCCAATTACTGTGTGTTCAAACCCAATACGACCTACAGGTTAGGACCTGCTCTTGTGACATAAGGTTTCACCTATGATGCACTAAAACCTCTTTCCTGATTGGAGTAAAGTGGACAGATAGAGTCTGAAGCTTTCTGGCAGTCACCCTGTGAAAGGCAAATGAGCGGAAGATGAAAGGTGTTGACAAAGAATGAGGAAGAAAGGGAGAAGAAAGAGAGAGGGAGAGAAAGAAACGGACACTGGCATTAATGCTGAAGGCTGCTCGTTTTTTGTCGTTTCTTGTTACCTCGGCTAATTAACAAGCAGAGGAGACCTGTCAACACCACCTAGCATAATGAGGACAGTATCTAGCTTATAACTAGGATGTAACCGTCATTGGTCTGTCTGTGTGCACGTGTGTCCATGGTTGAGTGTGTGTGCCAGTTTCCCTGTGTTGGGAGGCTGTGGGTAACATTGTTCTGTTTCTGTAAAGCACTTTGTGTTGCTCTGCATGAAAAGTGCTATACAAATAAATAAAGTTTAAGCTTAAGTTCAGAAAGAGACAGCACCATAGTAGTTCTGTTAGCTTGGCCTCGCATCGCACATCGCTAGACGCTTGCATTGGGTCTGGTAAAATCAGGGTTGGAAAACGTAAAAAATAAATAAATAAAAAAACGGTGTAAATGAAATCGTGTTATCCAGTCACAGTGCAGTAGGTGGGACAAGCGGCGTGGAGGCGTAACAACCAAACTCCGCCCACGTCTCGCGTAGCCCGTACAAACTCCCCCCACGTCCGCGCTGACGCGCTTACCGACGGCGAGCCGGATTTTCCCTGACCAAATGCAAGCGCCTAGTGATGTGCGATGCGTGGATAATGCGTTGGTTCTGGTCCGCCAGGCTAGGTCCTGTCTTGCAACTAGCCTGGTGAGCCAGAACCAACGGATCATCCACGCATCGCACACCGCTAGACGGTACATTGAGTCTGGGCAAATCAGCAATCAAATTATTCGAACTGAGACGTCGGTGGAGTTTGGTTGTCACGCCTCCACGCCGCTTGTCCCACCTACTGCGCTGTGACTGAATAACACGATTTCATTGACACTTTTTTGACGCATATTTCAACCCTGGTTTTACCAGACCCAATGATTGTTCTAATCGCGTGCGATGCGTGGACGATTCGTTGGTTCTGGCTCACCAGGCCAACAAGCAACCTCATCATGATGTGAGCAGCTGAGTTGTGGACCAGTTGAAACTTAGAGAGTATAGATGAGTTTGGGGGGTTCTTCCGATTAGACTGAATGTCTAGGTCTATCCTGTAGGTAACTTCTGGTTCCACGTGTTTTGGACTATTTTTCAACATGTCTACTCAGTGGGAACACACACCTACCACGTTGTTTAAAACGGATGGTGGTAACTTGCGGTGTGCCATTCCACACCCCAATGCTCTCGTGCGGATCTGTGTCCCACAAACGCATTATTTAATAATCAGTGCAACCCGTTCAATTTTTCTCATTCTTTTTGAAATTACTAGTAGAAGCAGCCAGCCTAATGGTCCAGAAGAACATGTGACCACTCGGTGAGTAACTTAAAGTCGGAATTTGACTGTATTTCATCAATATTTATGCAAAATTGTGAATGAAGCAAGGGGGGTGATGTGTAACTGGTCACAGACTGACATCTAGTGGTCGGATTTTGAACTGGTGTGCGTTTTGTGTGTTTTGTGTCCTTGTACCTCGGTCCACTACCAGACTTTACATAGGCAATATTCAGGCACCGGAAGTGACGAACAGAAGGGTGGGACAAAATAACTCCGGCTGGCTTGATAGAGCGAGTGTAAAACTCTCTCCTTCCCTGCAGGAGGGTGTCCGCTGGCGACCGCCCCGACATCCGACCGCTCCTGCAACCCACGCTGCACCAAGCCTCGCTCCCTCTGCACCGAGGTGAGGCTTCTACCTTCAGCCAGACTTGGCAAAAGTTCCCAGATATTTTACTTGTGTAAAAGTAAAATACATTTGTAAAAATAAGAGTACAAAGTACTGATCCAAATGTCTATTCAAGTAAAAGTACAGGATCTGAAATGTACTCTTGTTACAACACCAAAAAATGTTTTAATAAAAAGAACAATATATTTTTATAGGCTATATGTGAAAGGTGACAGACCTGTTTTGGAAATGTAACCAGTAGAAAGTACTGATATTTATGTTGAAAATGGACTGAGTAAAAGTAAAAAGTTGTCAGGTTAAAGACGGCCCCCACATAGTCGCTGTGGCTTAAGACCACAGCGCACGCAGCGCGGAGAGATCGCTTCCCCTCACGGTCATATACTGCACGTCTGCCCGTCCCCGCTCTCTCTCATCCCATCCAAGAGAGTGGCGTTGGATCAAAAAAATAACTTTCAAAAAAAGTACAAGAACAAGCACAAATTACTTGACAAATGTACTTTAGTGCAGAAATGGATTATTTGTAGAGGACGTCATTCACACGGCATCACTGTAACGGGCCGATAGTAGTCTAATACAACCTTAAATAATGTAAAGTTGAGAACAAAATAGTGCAACACAATCGGAGCGTTCCGAAACCACGTCATGCGATGAATGACACATCACAAACTCACAGATCACATAAAAATTTAAAAACTCTGCAGACTGACGTCACTTATTATAATGTTATAATTATTGTTATTGATTTAAAGTGATCACACAACTCAAGCTCACACAGCCTCAAAGGTAAAAGAAACAGAGGCAGACAACTCAAACGCTATTGGGACACTAACAATACTACTTATTATATGATAATAACTACTACTTATTATTCTCATTATTATTATTATTGTTATTGTTATTATAATTCAATTATTTTTCAATTATTATTATAATATTTTTTTTTAATAATAACAATAGTTATTATTACCGCGATAAGAATCTGGAGAGAACAGCACCATCAGTTACTATGGAAACCTTCAGGGGAGGAAAACATTCAGTTGCTATGGCAACAATGCAGAAATAACAGCTCAGCACGTGTTACCATGGCAACCATTCTGAGCGAGGAGAGTATCATCGTTTACTGGAGACAGACAACACAACAGGGTTGGGGTTGATGGAGCATGTGATCAACACTCTTGGGGAGCTGGGGAATTTAGACACTCCGCTGGACATGTGATACAATATATGAGAATAAGGGAAGAGCGTGACATCGTAGCAGGTAATAACGATCTTAGGAGGTAGTCGGAGGTGCCAACACTAACGCCGGGTTTTGACTCGCATCGTAATTACATCACCGCACTTGCGCTTTTGGCTGCGTTTCCACCGGCAGCAGCCGTCGTAGCATGTCCAACCCATGCCGGCACCGCATATTGGCCACCGCACAACCGGTGGAACGTATGCTGCTGCAGTGTGTGTGCGCGTGTGTATGTGTCAGGCGAACCAGAACCAACGAATCGTCCACGATGTATCGCTAGACGCATACATCGGGTCTGGGAAAATCAGGCTCGTCGTGGGTACGAAATCAATCGACCAATCAACGCGGACATGGGCAGTGAGGGAGGAGTTTTTACAGGCTATTTGGTTGTCACGCCTCCACGCTGCTTGTCCCACCTACTGCGCTGTGACTGGATAACACAATTTGACGAATAAACATTTTCCGACCCCGGGTTTTAACAGACCCTATGCAAGCGTCTAGCGATGTGCGATGCGTGGACGATGCGTTGGTTCTGACTCACCAGGCTATGTGTATATCATACGCACACACACACACACACGTAGCAGTGTACGTTCCACCGATTGCTCAGTACGCACCGCGCCCCTCAACCTGCGGTGCGGTGAAATTCAGAAAAAAGATTTGGTGCTGTGCCCAATGTGCGGTACATCCGTATAGGTGGAAACCCGGCGTGAGATTACAGCAGTAAGTATACACCATACAACAACAAGTCAACCCAAAATGCATATTATATGATAGCGATGACATAAATTAATAGCACATCTCTAGTCTAGTGTCTGGAGTGTAATATAATTGACACTATGTAGGAAGTGGGGAGACAGGAAGAAGGGAGTAGGGCAGTGCCATTCAACTGGCACTGCCCTACTCTGTTGAGGTTTGAGGCGAACTGAGATTCTGTTCTTTTTACCTAAACAGATGCACTATAAATGTGTTGCAGTTTAAGTGAGCTGCTGCTGTTTACCACTATTTGTGTGTTGTTGTCTCAGATGTTGCTTGTTACAAACAAGAAAGCACCATTGTTGCATAGAATTTAAGTAGTAATTTAAGAAGTAAAGTAGGCTACTTTAAATCAAAGTAGCCTAAAATGTGGTTTTGCGTCGTGTCAAGTTGTACAAATAGACCGGAGGTTACTGAAAGAGGGGGGGGGGGGGCTGCAGTAGGGTATGAGCGAGCAATTTCAAACCGTCATTACAAACCTTATGAAAGTGTGGTAGTGTAACAAGGCCAAGTTGTAGTTGGGTAAAAGTGTCGCTCCCACAGGCGGGCGTGTGCGGATGTGAAGACGGCTACACGGAGGTGATGACTTCGGACGGCGAGCTGGATCAGTGCACGCTCATTCCCGTGCTGGAGATCCCCACGGCCGGAGACAACCGGGCCGACGTGAAGACCATCCGAGCCTCCTTCGACCCCACCCAGCCAGCCGGGGGCGCTCCGGGACGGGCGGGACGCACGTGGTTCCTCCAGCCCTTCGGACAAGGTACCGTTAGACACCTTCCTTACCATGTGTTTCCACTGGATTTCGTGGCCGCTTGTTTTGGCGACGCAAATACGTCCGGCTACATGTTATAATCCCCCCCCCCTTTCGTGGGACGTAGATGGTTTCCCCCCGTAAATGGGCATGTCGACGCCATGCTTTCCCATGCGGAGTTAAACAAATGACGAGCAGGGTGCGTATCCCCGCAGCCACTCCGCCTTCACATATGTTAGTAGAAAGGGACACACGCACACAGGGAGAGCGAGTCGGCACCAGTCCGTGATCGCCTGGCTCTGTTTCAGTGGCGCATTGAAAATAAAGGGTTTCGATTTCACGGGCATGCGTGGACGGGTAGAATGTGGGTGGGTACCGGTTTGGGGTGGGTGCCATGCTCTGCGGGTATGGGTGGGCACCTGTCTCAAAAACGGACCCGTGTAGGACTCGTTCATCGTTCGGTCGTTTTTTTACTTGTTTTTCTGTGCGTTCCGGCACCTGAGTCCATGTTGTCATCGACTTGCTGTTCTATGTACCTTTGTTCCGGCATCTAATGGTTTATAAATTAAGCACTGGCAGTAACTCCGAACTCGTATTCCTCTTGCCAAACGTATCCATCCTCTACGATCTTACAACCCTGCATTTCCATGGCAATCGCCATAAAAGCGATTGTGATTGTAAAATCTTGAACTGTTGCACCTGTGTTGGTTCTCAGACGGTGCGTTGAAGACCTGGGTGTACGGAGTGGCCGCCGGTGTCCTCGTCCTCCTTCTGTTCATAATATCCATGACCTACCTCGCCTGGTAAGACCGCTGTCAAAAGTCCGAGCTAAGTCTACCAAGTCTCAGGTCTAAGCTAGCTTTTAGTCGCTATTAAATAGAGATGGGCAGTAACGCATTACATTTACTCTGTTACTATTTTTGCTTTATTTTGTGTTCTTTTTTAACTTTTGGAGTACATTTTTCACAAGTTACTTTCTACTTTTAATCGAGTAAAATGAAGGTAGAAATAAACTACTTTTTTACTGACATGTCCGCAATTCGCTACTCGTTACATTAACTTGGCTTTTAGCTACACCCATTGGGAACTGTTGGCACATATGTTGGCATCAGACTCATATCTCTCTCGCTCTCTCTTTCGGTCATGGGCGTTCTCCTTCCAGGAGCATATGAAAAACGCTGGGAATTCCGGGGATCATAAATCAACAAGGGGCACTCAATAACATTTTGAAAACAGTATTTGTTCAAATTTATTTTATTATTTTTACTAAAGGTTACTCAGTACTTTCGCTACTTAAGTAACTTTTTTGTGGAGTACTTGTTACTTTTACGTGAGTAACTATTTAGATGACTACTTTTTACTTTTAATTGAGTAATATTTTGCTGAGGTAACAATACTTTTACTTGAGTCATTTTTATGGCTACTCTGCCCATATCTGGTTTTATTCAAATCCTGGTGCGGCTGAACAGTTGATATGGAACGTCATTTTCCCCCTACCGACAGCTTTCCCGCATATCTTCTCTCCCTCCTCCGCCCCTCTTTCTGCCAACCCTGCAATAAAACGCTCGAAAAATGTCCCGAACGGACCAGAAAAAAAAGTCATTCTCTTGAATGAAAATGAAAAACCATCTTCTCGAATCAAAGTCAACAACTTCATACTCTTCATACTTCATGCAAGGCTGAGCCTTGAGTGGAGAGTTGGTGAAACCCCCAAAATGAACCTTCATTATATCTGTTCATCTGTTCATGTTTCAACCTTGATGTTCATCATTATGTTCATTATTCATGTTCATTATTTATGTTCAACATTTGTTGTTCATTAGCCTGGCAAGTCAGAACAAAATAGGCGTTTGCGCCAGAGAAGCAGGCTCGAGTCAAAAAACTCGACTCGCAAGTCACCAGAGATGGCAAGTAACGAAGTACAAATACTTAAGTACTGTACTTAACGTAAAATGTTCAAGTATCTGCACTTTTAGAAGTACTTTTTTCTGTGATTACTTTTTACTTGTAGTGAGTACATTTTTAACAAAAATATCAGTACTTCTGCTCCTTACTTTTACCAAAACAGGCTCGTTACTTTTTTTTCATTGACGGGGTAGGATAACGAGTACAGTCCCAGTTAATAAGTGGGTTTCATTTAGTCCCGAGATATAAGATAAATTAGGCTAGTTGTTAATTTATTCGAGCAATAACATTGACAAACTAACATTGAAAAAAATGCATTTTAGATACAATTTTATTTGTAGTACGTTGTACTTTATACTTTCAAAAATAGTTTTGAGTACATTTTAGAGCATGTACTTTTTACTTTCAAAAATACTTTTTGAGTACTATTCTGAGCCTATACTTTTTACTTTACTTGAGTAGCTATTTGGATCAGTACTTTGTAGTCTTACTCGAGTTGTTTTTTACTAATGTATTTTACTCTTACTCAAGTAAGAAATTCCGGTACTTTTGCCATCTCTGCAAGTCACTCGAGTCACCAAAAACGCGACTCGAGACTCGACTCGGGAATCTAGGTCAATGACTCTCGACGAGTTCCCTCTTTTTCGGCTTTAAAAAAAAGACCACAGGCCACTGCTCGAACAGTGGTCTGGGGCTCTATAACCACTCTGCCACCGCGCACCCCACCTGCCCAATTTTGAGTCAGGATTTAGTTTATAAGAGGAGCAGAGGTGAGGAGCAGAGGAGCTGTTGGAATCCACGCATTTCACAAGCGTTACCTCGCTAGTGTGTAGCAGCCGGTGGCGGAGTGGGTGTTCCAGAGAGATGTCGGTGTCGTGGCAGGTGATCAATAAGGTTGTGGATTCGAATAAATATCCTGCAACTACACAAAGCCTTTGGAGTCCGGACATTGATGGAAATAGATAGCCTGCCGAGCCAGAACCAACGCATCGTCCATGCATCGCACATCGTTAGACGCTTGCATTAGGTCTGGGAAAATCCGGCTTGCTGTCGGTACGGAATCAATCGACCAATCAGTGTGGACGTGGACGAGTTTGTACGGGCTACACACGATGTGGGCAGAGTTTGGTTGTCGCGCCTTCACGCCGCGTGTACTGTGCTGTGACTGGATAACACGATTTGAATGACACTTTTTTTTTACGTTTTCCGACTCTGGTTTTACTAGACCCAATGTAAGCGTCTAGCGAGGTGCGATGCGTGGACGATGCATTGGTTCTGGTTCTGGCTCGCCAGGCTAGGAAATAGACACAAACTAAAATGAATCATTTTTTAATGAGATTGCCCCCGTGGACTTGCACGTCATTTCGACCGATGTTTAAACTCTACAGACAGATCATAGTCCTGGCGTACCGTCCACAAGCCATGACCCTGACTATCCAGACCGAGATATGATGTGTGCGGCGCGCAAATGTGTGTTTCGTCCGGCGTGCCAGGCTAATCATTCATGTTCATCATTCATGTTCATCATTCATGCTCATCATTCATGCTCATCATTTGTCACGTTCCTTCTGTTTTTGTTCTTTTCTCAATTTCTCTTCCTGTTTCACTGTCTGGGTCCATCATCCACTCCACTTTCCCCCTTCACCGATGTCTCATCACCACCGCACAACAACACACAACGCTAAGTTGCCCATTGAAGTCGGCCATCTTGGATGACAATGCGTCCTACACGTGTCCCGCGTGCGAGACCCCGCAGCGTCAGCTGTCATTCTCCAAGCGTCTGCCCAGCGATGACGTCCGCAGCGCCTCTCTGCCCTGCGGCTCCCCAAGCGGCACGTCGTCCGCGACGCCTCTGTCCATTCTCCGCAGGTCCTCGCTGCTGTCATCGAGGCCTTCCCTGACCACGCCCATTAGTAGTGCGCTCCGACGAACGTCGTCCGCTCACTCGTACGTGGGGCGACTGCCACTGGGGCAGAAGCGGAAAAGCTTTTCTCTGCCACCAGCCTTGCTGACCTCGCCTCGGCAGACGGTAGCCGAAAAGACATCGCACCGAGAGACACTAATCACCTAGCTAAGCTGCCTTGTCTCAATCGTTCGCTTGTGGCCTGGTCACTGCCAAAACAAAGTCGGCCTCAGATAATCACTGAACCTGAAGCACATGGAACCTTGCTCAATACGCAGTCCGAGCTATGACGTTTGAGGAAACGTTGGTACCCGCCTTCGGCCGCTGAGATGGCATCAAAGAGCGTTGTGTGGACGCGAGTGAACGTCGGTGTTTGCCGAGAAAAAGGTTTTGAACATGCAGAAAAGCTCTTACCGAGACCAGTGTTTTTCAGCCTTTCATTTTAAACTCTGTACAACATTTAAAAATGGACGTCATCACTGCACACGTAAGGGGCGTGACTGCCACCTCGGCAACGCCGGGAGGGGTTTTGTTTATGATTGAGCACCGCCGTGTCTCAATTGTGTGCTCCTTCCTGCGCACGTATGTCGAAAACGTGCGTTATGTGCGATGATGCTCCATAGCCTTTGAAGCAGCGATTCCCAGGCATGTCGGCTTTCGGCAGCGCTTGCGCATCGTGCGCGTGCAGGAATGTAAACAATGGCACGTGTAGGACGTGCTCCTCCAGATTTTTAGAAGCGGTGTGATGTCAGAATCTCGTATTGACACCGTTTGCGCTGAGATTTCTGAAGTTCTGAATGAAAATGTAGCAATTACCATCCATTACCACTGGAAATCGTACACGCAATATAGTGGCAGAAGCTTTGAGATTGATTCCACCGTTTGTTAAAAACAAATGTACTAAGTGAGGACGCTCAAAACGGACCGAGGGTGTGAAGGTCCACCTGCAGAGCCAACATCTTGACACCTCTTCAAACCAAAGGTTGGCCCGTACCTTAGCGCAATCCGACTTCAGACACCAGCTCAACGGCAAAGAAATCGAATTTTCAACGAAGCAGGAAGGCAGGTGTGTGAGTTCTGAGGGATTAGGGTCAAGGGTCATACTTTTGGATTACTTTCTAGAAAAAGTGTGAATCAAATAATTTCTAACAAATAATTTGCTATAAACGGCAGTTGTAAGACCAATTATATAATTCAATTTTTCTTTGAAATAATTAATTCAAAATAAATAAAAATACATTAAAAAATGCTATATTGTTTGATTAAAATGACTTTAAATAATCAAAAATTAAACTAATATGGGGTTACTTCTTGATTTTGGCTTCGAACAGCAGCAGCTTATAGCATATAATTTGTTAGAAATGATGTGATTCAAGTGTATTTATTTTTTTTTAGGTCATCCAAATGTAACACAGTAATCAATGAATCATTCACTCAGTCATTCATTCATTCGTTCGTTCGTCGTCCATTCATCCCTCATGGTATGAGTGGATCTGTTCACATACACAGAGAAATGCTGCCCACTTGTGGTTTTCTGGTGGAATGGCAGTAATCGCTTTGATGTTTAGTTTTCTGGCGAGCCAGATCCAACGGATCGTCCACGCATCGCACATCGCTAGAGTCTAACATACATCGGGTGCGATGCGTGGACGATTCGTTGGTTCCGGCTCGCCAGGCGAATGTTTAGTTAGCAGTAATTTGCCATAGTGATATCAGTAACTAAGGTACAGTAACTACGTTACTTTGATTTCAGCCTTTTCTTCCAGTAACTAATAATCTAATTACTTTTACTTTTTTCAAAGTAGTTACTTAACCAATTCCCTTTATTTAATCCCAAGTTGCCGTCACAGAGAAGCCAACGAGGGGAGTAGAACTCACGGCTTTACGGACGCTGTGATCTAAACCACAGCGGCATTATTATGAATGGGGGCCATTTTTAGGTTGAGTGTCTTTTAACCACATTACCATCAGCGACCCCCAGCATATCTATCATTAAGAAAGAGTTTTTTTTTTTTTAAGTTATTTTTTCCGGCGTCAGCACCGTTTTTCCATCTTTATTGGATAGGATTAGGGTAGAAGTCGACGAGCGGAGTCGAACTTGCGACATTGTGGACGCTGCGGTAGACACAGCGCCACTAACATGAATGGGTGCAGTGTCCATAACCACTTGTGCAGTGTCCATAACCACTTGGCCAACGAAGAAAGAGTTTTGACTAAAATGTCTACCTTCTAAAACTATACATCTGTGACCAGTAGGGCTGCAACGATTAGTAGATTAATCGATGTCTTATCAAGGCTCCGAACTGGTTCGAGAAACTAAAAATGGAAAATGAACAGAATTTTGTGGAATTTTATGAGGGGCGGAAATGAAAAAGTATTTATTCAACTGTTCCGGAACAGAAGCGTAACGTTATGAAATGCACAAAACTAGTTAAAAACGTTTTTTTACGTTATCTATAGATGAGTTTACGTGCAAAACACTGGGGGGAGTCATTTTGTCCCCCGCTTCTGCAGGTCACTTCTGGTGCCTATATGTATATAATATATATGTATGTATATAAAATCCGGTAGAAGGCCGCGGTACGTGGATACAAAAACACACAAAACGCATACCAGTTCAAAATCCGACCATTAGATGTCGGCCTGTGACCAGTTACACATCACTCTCCTTGTTTCGTTAACCTTTTTGTATAAATATTGATGAAATACAGTCAAAATCCTACTTGAAGTTACTCACCGAGTGGTCACATGTTCTTCTGGACCAATGGGCTGGCTGCTTCTACTAGTACTTCCAAAAGGAATGAGACAATGGAACAGGTTGAACAGATTATGCGTTTGTAGGTCACAGATCCGCAGGATAACATTTGGGTGAGGAATAGCACACTGCAAGTTACCACCACAATTTTTAAATAACCTTGTAGGTGTGTGCTCCCACCGAATGGACATGTTGAAAAATACACGGCAAGTAAATGACACAGGAAATGACGATCAGAGACCGGAAGTATGCGCCACTAACATGAATGGGGTCGCGTTAGGTGCGGTGTCCATAACCACTCGGCCAACCCTTGGGGCAGAAACATTTTCAACAATAATTTAGTTTTCAAGCCCTGTGACTAATCAATTATAGAATTAATCACCAACTAATTTAATAATCGAAAGGAGTTGAATCATTGTTACCGTCTGCAGTTTTGTGCCGACACTACCCCCATTGGTCCTCTCAAATTTTAAAGGAATTCATTAATATTTGAAAATATGAAATTATTAAATGGAAATATTTAATAATTTTAAAATAT
>OMKY01221178.1:0-10539 GCA_900302395.1 Bregmaceros cantori
TTAAACATATGTTTCAGTTGTTTATCCTCTGAAACGTTTTCCAGATTACTCGTGCAGGCCTACCGTCTGTTCCAATTGACCCACAGTACTTCAAATATTTCGTGCATAGTGCTGTTCAACATCATAACGTAACAAAACAAAGTGTACTGCAAGTACCCGGATAGTGCACTTCCAACATTCAAAAAGTGTTGCTCGATGGCCACTTCTCACACTCACTGTAATATGCAGTGAAAGCGGACGGAACACACCAGGAAAAACAAATGTCAACACTGAAAAAATTATGACCAAAGCGGCACAGTGCACTGCAACGCCGTATAAATAAAGTTTCCATCTGCATGCTATTTAGTTAATAATGAACTGTCACAGATCAGCATCAGTTTTTTTTTTTCCCTTAAAAAACGTGATGATATGAAATCGGGATGACGTGAAATCATACACGTAAACTCTACAATCTGTGCATCAGAGGTAGGTGTTGACATTTCCCGATGTGGTGACAAAGAGGACTTACATGACACTGCAATGCCACAAATTACAATACTGCAGAAAGTTGTGGGTTCCCTTCCCTCCACTGTCGACTTTGCAGCATGTCAGCTCCTCTCGTCTTTGCGACGTTTCCTTGTCATCAAAATTGAAAAACAACCTGAATGGGTCCAAAAAACAAAATTCAATAGGACTCTTAATGTCAAGTCGCTATGCGAGGGAATACGCTGGCAGCTAGATCCTGTATGGTGGTGGGTGAGACGTTTCATGCAAGACTCCAGTGTAAAGAGTGGAATTGTTAGTGCTGTCCAGTAGCTCAGTTGGTTAGGCAGAGCGCTGCAAAGCACACATATGCCTCAATGGCGCGGTGAGTCGGTGGTTCGAATCTCGCCACTGACTCTTAATGTCAAGTCGCTATGCGAGGGAATACGCTGGCAGCTAGATCCTGTATGGTGGTGGGTGAGACGTTTCATGCAAGACTCCAGTGTAAAGAGTGGAATTGTTAGTGCTGTCCAGTAGCTCAGTTGGTTAGGCAGAGCGCTGGAAAGCACACATATGCCTCAATGTCGCGGTGAGTCGGTGGTTCGAATCTCGCCACTGACGTATTTCCCGCATGTCTGCACCCATCTTCACCGGTTTCTGCTAACCCTAATAAATAAAGCTTGGAAAAAATGGGCTGGAAAAAACATTTAAAAAAAAAGAGTGGAATTGTTGAACCACGTTGACGTCGATGGGAAAGCGGAAGGCAATAAAAAAAATGTGTCTGCCTTTCCAGCAGTCTTTGTCGTGGGTAATGCAACGTTTCACTTGGCCATCGATAGGTTCCTATGCCCTTTTGGAGAAAAGTTGCACCATCTCGGCACAAATGTGGCAGTGTTCCGAGTATGCCGAGCAGGAGGGTACTGTTCGATTGCATGATGGCACTACCAGGCAAGTAATGACATGGCGCGTGTCTTCATTCCGTTTCCTGCAGCGGCTCTCGTGACCCATCCTGATCACTCATTCGCTCTGCATCATCCTCCCTCTCGGCGACCACCACAAAGCTGACCGGGTCAGGCGCCGGCTCAGTCATGAAGGGATTGGAGTAGGCCCCTGTGATTCCAATCTGCCGAGGATGAGAATGAGAATGAAATATTAAATATCAGCAATCCTGTGCCGTGCCAAAACTGAACGCATGTTTGCATATTACAACTTCTGGAGACTGACTGAGACAGTCTCTTTTTTTTTTTTTAAGTTCTTTTTTCTGGCGTCAGTGCCGTTTTTTCCATTTTTATTGGATAGGATTAGTTGGAAACTGGGTTGAAGAGATCGGGGGTGGACATTGCAGACAAGTCGACGAGCGTAGTCGAACTCGCGACACTGCGGACGCTGCGGTAGACGCAGCGCCACTAACATGAATGGGGTCGCGTTAGGTGCGGTGTCTATAAGTCTCTCGGTTATTCTATGGCCTTGGTTGCGTTTCCAACGCACAAATGAGACGCCGTTGCAAACACGGCATGTTCCGATCAAAATATAAATCAGATAAAAGCCATTACTTAAGAGCCAGCTTTATGACCACAACATTACGCCCCTAAACGTGGTCGGACGCGCTCAGCAGAGGCACTCTGCTGAGTGGAGGAGTGGAGAGGAAGTGTTTGTGTGTGTATTTGTGTGTGAGTGGGCATGTATTAGTGCACGCATATGCGCTGAGGGTGAGGTTGGTAATTTGAACATCTGATCATCTGACATGTACCATACCGTGAATACCACCAGACACACCTCTGGAAATAAAGTGTGTAATACGTTCTTGTTATGCGGTAGATTTTTTGAGTGCTTTCATATTTGAGTTCAGTCAGTCATGCGCTTGAAACAAGACTTGTTTTTATGTATGGTATCTCTGACCTTTCTTGATAATTCATTGCATTGGAAATGGTATGATATATACATCACACACACATCGGAGGCGAGCGGACAGGAAGCGATCTCATGGCGCTGCGTGTTCTGTGATCTCAGCCACAGCAACAAGACTGTGTAGCAACTGTGTTCAAGTGGGCTCCAATGCCCCTCATCCAACCACACTCTCTCTCACTGTTTGCATTGACCGGTGGTGCACGGGCAGTGGTGCACGGGCAGGGCACGTCTTCGACTGTGTATTAATTGCAGTTTTAACCTAATAAATTTGATTATTTTGTTATTATTTTTGTTGATTTTAGTCCGAAATTGAGGGGCTAAAAATGGCTATTACAGTGTATTGGGAGATTCTCTATCCTTCGAAGATCTATTTTTTAAATGTATATTTATGCAAAAACATATTTATGCCAATTTCACAGACAATGGGGGTCAACTGTCCTTTAAATATATCTAAATACATCCAAATATGCAAACATAAAAACGTCCCTATCAATATTTGTTGTTCTCATGTACTATACTCTATATATTATATATTTTACTACTACTTTATCATTTTATACGAGTATATACTATACTTTCTATGTATACTCTCTCTCCATATATATATTAAAACATACATACATACATACAGACATACATACATACATACATACACGCATACATAGAAAAAGAGCTAAAATACATCTTTATTGATTCATTCACACACCTTTTCAAAGTGAGACGGCAGTGAGGCAGTGGGACAGAACTGGTGGCGAAGCTGCTTCCGGCGAACCACCGCAATGGTAAGTAATACCAGCACCGTCACCACCACTAAACACGTCACCAGTGCAGCCAGCCATGGTTCTACAACAAACAAGTTACATATGATCAGCAGACTCAGCCACAGAGGTCTTTCTACAAGAAACAACAGTTGCATGTTACGCTCATACTACTGTGTGTGTGTGTGTGTGTGTACGGCGGGATTTGCGAGGTCTCTGTAACGAGGGTTAACTTGAATATTTCATTTCATTATATTCTCGATATGGACCATTTCTACCACCTATCTACTATTTGTTCGTTCATGTTTAAATTGAGTGTGTGTCATTGTATACAGTGCACATTTCGTGGCCACGAATGCTCAGATGCGCGTGCGTGATTGCGCGCATACTTGAGTAGGTGCGCCAGCGGCACCAGATGCCGCTTCTACTACGTATAATGAGCTCCTCCCAAGGACACATCGCATTGGTTGCGATGCGTTTGGGAAGCGGACTCGAAAGTGATCGCTCGTCCCTAATTGTTCAAGTTATCTTCATGGAGGTGAATTGGTCAATAAATATCATGATATTATTTATTTTCCACTCACCAGTGCCCGGATCGGCGACGGTAGCACAAATGGCTAGGCTGGGCTGGCCCGGATGCTGGTTGAACGGGGTCTCGATATGCACGGTGGCACAGTACCTGGTGTTTGGCTCCAGATCGGTCAGAACCACTTTGGACTGCGGAGTTTTCTGATACTTTCGCTGGGGGTGTAATAGATGCAATGGTAATATTATTGTGCATTCAGGAAGGACGCTACAAAGCAACATAAGGTGCTCAAACGGGAATATTTGATCCTGCTAACAACTATCAAGTTAGTCAAAATAATTAATACCATGTCCAGTTAATATTTTATATAACTTGATTGAACTATACTAAATTAGCTCCCAACTCATTTTATAATCTTAGTAAACAATTGATTGAATGTTACTTGTACCAATGGTAGGCTGTAAAAGGGTGAACTATTGACAAGTCCGATGACATTTTGTCCCGCCGTCTGAGACACTTCTGCTGTCTGTATAGTTAACTATGTAAATCGTAGTGGAACGAGGTGGCTCACACAATACACACAAAACGCACACCAGCTCAAAATCCGACCACTAGATGTCACTCTGTGACCAGTTACACATCACCCCCACGCTTTGTTCACCATTTTGCATAAATATTGATGAAAGACAAAATCCGACTTGAAGTTACTCACCTAGTGGTCAAATGTTCTTCTGGACCAATAAGCTGGTCGCTTCTACTAGTAATTCCAACAAGAATGAGTAAACGGAACGGGTTGCACAGATGATTGAATCATGCTTTTGTGGGAGACAGATCCGCGCTAGAACTTTTGCGTGTGGAATAGCACAGCGCAAGTTAACACCACCCTTTTTAAATAACGCGATAGGTGTGTGTTCCCACTGAGTAGACATGTTGAAAAATAGTCAAAGACAAGGCAAAATAAATGGAACCAGAAGTGACGTCCAGGCGAGACATTTAGCTTGTGTACCTTTTCAGGATGTCCTTCCTTCCAGTAGTCCAGGTGGTACGTGAAACGGCTGTAAACTTCCCTCAGGTTGGACAGTCGGAAGACAGGGTCTGTTATCGACATGGAGAGGTGCTGACCCATGGGAACCAGCGAAACCATGGGGGGGCCGATGGTGCCTGGACCGTGACGGGACAGTTCCTAGGTCAGCTGTGATCGTTATTCAGGACGAACAGACGTCATATGCCTTTCACCTAAAGTCCAATTGATACATTTCTTTTAGTGTTCATCAGAGGTGGAAAGAGTAGTGAAAAATTGTAATTGAGTAAAAGTATCTTTACTTTGCTTAAATTGTACTCAGAGTAAAAGTAAAATTACCTATCTCAAAATGTACTCAATAAAATCACAAAATTACTCCGTTTAAATGTAATGGGTAACATGAGTAAAAGTTATTTAAATGCAAAAAAAGCATGAGTCATAAATCGGCACAAGTTGTTGATTTTTTTATCAATATTCAAATAACAGCTTTGTGTGATGTGCGATGCCTGGACGATGCGTTGGTTCTGGCTCGCCAGGCTGCACAGGAGTTTAACATCAATATGTTTTGTAATCAGTAACGTGAGGGGAACTCAAATGTAATGAGTTAAAAGTACTAAGGTAAAAATGTACTTGAGTAAAAGTAAAAATTACACATTTCAAAAAGCTACTCAGAAAATTACAAATTACTCATAAAAAGTAATTAATTACAGCAACACGAGTAAATATAATTTGTTACTTTCCACCACTGGTGTTCATCTAGTATGCATTGCATGCTTGTGGGCACTCTGGCTTGCTTCAGCAATGCGTGACTTTTTATTCATGCACTCACTCACACATTAGGACAAACATGTGTTTGTCCTAATTTAAGTTGTTTTTGTTTATGTTAAAATACCATATTTTTCTAGCTATAAGCCACAACTTTTTTCCCTCACTTTGAACTATGCAGATTATGAGGAGGTGCGGCTATTCTGTTATTTTTTTTTCACCGGCACGTTGGCATACATTTAAAAAGAAAAAAAAAACGCAGCTGGAAGTCACATTTGAAAGCCGCCCCGATCTTATCCAAGATGGCATGATGAGACACACGCGCCTCCAGCTCAGAGCTATGTGGTAGGCGTGTCTTTGCACCAGAAGCAGAAGCTGGTGCCGTCCAGGAGCGTAGACTATGGCACGAAGATTTTTACAGACAGTCATTTATTTTTTACAAATCCCTCATGGAACATTGTGGAAAACAAACACAGATTTCACATGATGCATTTAATTTGAAGGCCATCGATCTGGCAGTGAGGAGCGAAGAAGCAATAGAGCTACTTCCGCGGCAAAGAGTTTGCAAGCAACTTGAAAGTTGCACACAGTACACCTACAATGTTGCACTGCAGTTGCATCTATTTCAAGAAGAAACAAATGTTGATTTTGATGTGATATTATATATATATATATTATATCGAAATCAAATCTAAAATCGTAATTTGGATGGGTTAATCAACGATTTTCATTCTTTCCAAAATCACGTAGCTCTACTTACATACTAGAGGTATGATGATGATGATTGTATCATGATGATGATTGTATGTACTTATGAGCTGAAAAAAACTTGTTGGTGACTGTTCACATTGTAATTTGAAAGCTTTACAATTTTGAATCTGATTTGGGTGGACAAACTCAGCAACATGGACATCTGATACCACGTTTGCTAAGTACTACAGACTCAACGTCGCAGAGCCGCCTCCGCTGGGGGCTGCAGTACAGACCGTGGGTCTGACGTCAAAGAATTGAGGTATGTACATGTCGGCAAGTGACATTGCTGGGATACGGCATATCCACAAAGATGATGACGGCTTGAAGGAGCGAAATAGAACGTTGCGTTACGTATGCAACGCCGGTTCTATGAGCGACGGAAAGCCGTCATCAGGAATCACGTCACCTGCCTCAGTATGATTCTCAAACATCTATTCTAAAGAGGCTTTGTGGTGTCAAAGACCGCCCTTTGAGGGGCCACACAGGGCGGGACATAACATTTGCTGTGTCGCCTGGCAGACTTTCCGTCGCTCATAGAACTGGCGTTACAACACAACGTTGGCGACTGTTCACATTGTAATTTGAAATTACAATGTGAATTGTTTACAATTTTGAATCTGGTTTTGGTGGACAAACTCTTCATAAATGTCCAATCTTCCGATGTTCTAGGACGTACTCATGCGGTCCAAGGTCAGGTTGCTGCTCACCACCCAGGGTGAAGTGTCTTTGCCCCGCTGCGCCCTAACGCGGGCCTGGTACGTCCCAAAAACAGTGAGCCCCAGGGCGTGGAGGTCACAGAAGAGTTCATGGCTGTCCAAACAAGCTTCCCGGTAGTTGAACCCTAATGGTCTGGAGAAAATAACAGAGAGAAAAAGTTGACACTGGAACAAACACTACATCAAATTTAGTCCAAAGCATTGATGGGCAACTTCTATGATAAAGAGGGCCAAATTATTCTCAGCACCATCACTGGTGCAGAGAACACATGACCACACACTTAAAATAATATACAAACGTACAAACGTTTCTCTATATAAAATAATTATTGCACTCTCATGCCTAGTTCCATAACATGCGCTGAGGTGACTCCTGGTGGCGCTACAAATTCTTCGCTGATGTGCTAAGCGCTCCGGCCTGCTATTGTTTGACTATGTAACGCCCTCTATCGGTCAAGAGCATAATTAAATGTATTTTTTATTTTTTGGATGCAAGCGCCGCTTTTCATTCTTTATTGAGAGAGATAGTGACAGGATTAAATCGGGAACTGGAATGAAGAGAAGGGGGGAGACATTGCAGAAAGACTTTGGCGCCTCAAACGGGTAACAATAACAGAGCTAGCGGCAAACGCCGCTCTATCACCGTGGCAACAGGTGTGCCGAGACAACGGAAGAGTATGGTTACTGGGATCAGGCTTAACTCCTATAGACGACACAACTTTATTCTCAGACATTAAAAACATTCATACTTTATTTTTTATCCTGTCTGTCGCTTAAATGTGTCAATTAATATGAGCCTAATAAAGATTGCATGAAATTACTGCATCGTAGTAATTTGCATCAAATTACCGACGTAACTTCTCGGTGGTCGAGTGGTACGACATTGGTTTTGTTATCCAGAGTTAGTTGGTTCGAATCTCCGTTCAGACAGACACTTTTACTTTATGTATGAGAAGTTTGAGAACCACTGATCTCTGTTATTATTACAGCTATTATTATTACTAGGTTATTATTCAATTTCAAAGGCGTTACCCCTTCAGTCACCTATAGTGCGTAGTGTAGGTGAGGTTGTAGGTGAGGTTGTGTGCGTCTGGTGGCGCCTCCCATTGCAGTACCAAGTTCATGTTGTAAGACGTCAGGCTGACATTCGTTGGTGGGTCCAAATCACCACACCACACAAGTCCTGGAACACACACAATGAATGAATGAATGAATAAATAAATTGTTCTTTATTTGAACATACCTACTTACTCCCGCTTCATCCGGTATCGTGTCGCATGGCCAGCAGCTTGAGCAGAGAGGGCTCTTCCCGGCTACTACTTCTAGCTTCTCTAGTAACCATTCCCAGGCCAGCTGCAAGACATAGCTTCTCCAGTGTGTCGCAGGATCTCAGCTGGCTTCTCTCTCTTATCCGTGAGGAGATCTGAGTAGCGCTTCTCACGGATAACTGAGCTGCTCTTCACTATAACTTTAAGGGAAAGCCCACCCTGCAAAAGAAATTCATTTTGACTGCTTGCAACCATGATGACATTCTTGTGGTCATAGCTCATGACCTTAGGTGAGGATGGGGCTGAAGATCAACCGATAAATTGAGAGCTTCCTAGCCCACCCTGCAAAAGAAATTAATTTTGACCGCTTGCAACCGTGATGACATTCTTGTGGTCATAGCTCATGACCTTAGGTAGGGTTACGGTTAGGTATCGATAAATTGAGGCCTTGTTGAAGAAATGACTACTGGTTTTGACTATTTGTTGTTGATGTTAATTTGTTTTGATTGATAACAGAGCGGCACAAGAACGGCTTCTTCCATGCTGGCATACGGCTACTGAACGCCAGGTAGCTCAGGAAGAGCACAAGCCACTTTCCGGCGCCAACACTCCTCTACTCGCCACTTGGCAAAACCCCAAACTTTCAGCACAATGTGCCGTGCATATGTCCCCCTGTACATTGACCCTAATTTCCTTGATACATGCCTTTGTCACATGTTTGTTGTAACTGTGTCTAGCACATGTACCAAGAAAAAATCCTGACAGACAGAACCATATATATTTAAAAAAATGTTTTTTCCAGCCCATTCAGGCTGTTTTTTCCAAGCTTTATTTATTAGGGTTAGTGGAAACAGGTGAGGATACAGGGAAGACATACGGGGAAGACATGCGGGAAATACGTCGGTGGCGAGATTCAAACCACTGACTCACCGCAACATTGAGGCATATGCGTGCTTTCCAGCGCTCTACCTAACCGACTGAGCTACTGGGCAGCACAGGACAGAACCATATTTACCATATTTGTCATAAAGTCAGGAGGTCGTGCAACTCTGCCCAGCAACAAGCCATCAAAGCTGTGGTTGGCTCATGGCATTTGCATTGTGACATCATGTTCCCTGGCATGTCTATAAACACTGGTCAATGTCAAATCTTCCTTCTTGTGATACACCGGTCCTGATTAAACACTAGCAAGCAAATCGCGTGTTCCTGTCTCCATTCTTCCCCACTTCTACACGGAACTTCTTTACTTCTACATTACCATCAAAATGTCTGCCGGCGCTAAGCCGTGACGTCACGTGCAACAGCCTATTCACAAAAAGGCCACATGATAGACACAGGCCGGTGTGATGATGTGATGATGACAGTGTCATCAGCAGAGTTGGGAAGAGGTTACTTTTGGATTACTTTTTAGAAAAAAATAACAATTTCTAAAAGAACTTTAATTTATTATAAACTGCAGCTCTTCAACAGTCTGAAATCACAGCCGGAAATAATTAAAGAACAAATTAAAAACAAATTCAATTGTTTGCTGTATATTTTAATGAATCCAAACGTTGTGTAACAGGGGAATACGTTTGGATTACTTAAACGTTACTTAAACCTTTAATCAAACAAAGCCAACAATGAAGTTAATGTGTTCCAAATGTTTCAAAGTATCACATCTGTAGTGTTGGTGCCACCCAGTGTTCAGGGGGTGGTATGACATGCGATGGAGAGCCGTTGAGACGGTTGCCACGGAGCCGCATGTGAGCCGAAGGTTACAGTGCGTTAAAGGCATTCCGGACTCAGAGTGCACTTATTATACACCTGTGTTAGTATACCAATGTGAATACTACATCTGGCGACGCGGAAAACCCAGGAGTGATGTAAAGTTAGTTTATGGCGTGTATATCAACAACAATGAAGAAGGCTCACTGAGGAGCTAATGCTACCTGTCGCACCAAACAACGATGGCTCTGAGTTTGCCTGCAGTGTCTCCATTCGACGTTATCTCTGACCCAGGTAATGTTGGAGTTTGTTGGGAAAGATGGATAAATGGATTTAAAATTTACATCACTGCATCAGGAATCAGAGATGCTACAAGGAAAAGAGCATTATTGTTGCATTTAGCTGGCAGTGAAGTGCAAGATATTTTTTTCACATTGGACGGCACTGGAGAAGACAGAGATTATGATTTGGCTTTGGAGAAGCTAAATGATTATTTCACACCACAGAAAAATATTCCCTATGAGAGACATGTGTTCAGACAGGAAGAACAAGCAGAAGGGGAGTCAGTGGACAGTTTTGTGAGTAGATTGAAGAAGCGAGCTGCATCGTGTGAGTTTGGAGAAAACCGTGATGATTTCATTCGTGATCAGGTGGT
>OMKY01221180.1:0-10688 GCA_900302395.1 Bregmaceros cantori
GCTCACAACAGATTTATTGAACATGAATCAAATGGTTTTATAAGGTCTGACACACAGTCTGTTGAAAATAGCATTTGGAAAAAACAACCTCTACTACTGCAAATAACAATTATCTTAATATTCAAGCAACCAAACTATACCCGATATATTATTTCAGCTTTTTTTTCAAGGTCGTTTTTCGCCGTATTTCATTTTTCTCATTTTTCTTGACAGTGTGAAATGGGGGAGAGCGGGGACGAGCGGGTGTGCAGTGTAATTTATGTTAATATAGTTTCTTCATATTCATGTTTTTTTGTCAATTATGTCCATTGCATTATAGTTTCAGAAAGTATCCATTAATATCAAAATTGTGTGGACTGTTGTTGGTAATTAGATGTGGGTTTGGACTGAATCTACGGTTTTGATAATATTCATGCATATATTAAATATGTATGTAAACCAATCTGTTCATTATCACATTCTCAATTCATGCAGGTTGAAATCATGCATTGTATAAACATTGTTATAAGCAGAGCACATACTTCAGTGTTTCCAAATAACTTTATAGTTACAATTATACAGTTGAACACAACATAGAACTTATTACAGAGTTTACAAGTATTTACAGGAATGGTCATCGAACAATATTTGAATCTCTCACCCGTAAGATCTTTGTATAATGTTGATCTGGCCTGGCATGAAGGCTCTGTCCATCTTGCCTCTTTGTCTCCATCACTCTCTCTCTACTTTGTCTCTAAAAACATCACTATTTGTTCTACCTAGTTCCGTTACCTCCCCCATCGGGGATGGTCGACGATTTATGATGACAAGTAGCCAGGCTGTGCATGCATGGTCTGATGGTCTCACATTACAAACTGAAGTATACCTAGTATTTAAATGGTATTTAATATTGAATTATACAAATTATGTTAATCCTATTTTTAATTAACATTGCATTATAATAAACGTCAACACACTTCAAAGGATCCGATTCAGGTGCATCTGATTACAGTCTGGCTCAGTTCATGTCTGGGTCAACGTGCAACCGACCAAACACTACCCGTTACCCAAGTTTTTAAATAATATATAAGTTATTTTTGGGCACAAGCAGCGTTTTTCATTCTTTATTTGAGAGAGATAGCGATAGGATTAGTTGAGAAACTGGGATGAAGAGTCGGGGGGAGACATTGCAGAAAAGCCGAAGAGGGCGGCCATGCTCGACCTATGGTCTGGGGGCCCGTTCTCCCCTCCGTTACCCAAGTTTTAAGAAGAGAAGTCTGCCTAACATGCGTCCCTCCGAATATCGCCCTCCGTCTCTCTCTCTCTCTCTCTCTCTTGCCCTTTCTCAATACCATCCTGCACCCTTTATTCTGTCCCTCAATCTCTCCCTTCCTCTCCTCTTTCTCTTCCCCGCTTCATATCTCAGCCTAAATTCCTCCCCTCCGTCCACTCCCTGCGGTCCCTCCCCAGCCTCCGCGGTGTGAGTGCAGCCTCCCTGCCCCAGGGAGGCGCTATGTTCCATTACTGTTCACACTGTCTGTGACAGCTACCATTAACCTTGGCGCTCTGTCGGCGCACACGGCCGGATGTGTGCGCGCGTGTGTGTCAGCGCGTGGCTGTGTTAAAGTGATGGAGCAGGCCGGAGAAGATTAAACATCAACAGTGAAATGAAAAAGAATCAGACATTGTATGGTAATGTAGTTTGAGTTTACATTTGTCCGCGTGCCTGCGTGTGTGTGACGGCCGGCAAATGAGTGAGCGAGCGTGACGATGTGAAATAATGTGTGTTCTGTGGTAATCGGTGTGTGAGGGAGAGAAAGAGTGAGGGAAAAATGATTAGGAACTTACAAACAAAGACGATCCAACATGAATAGAGTAACACATGCAGATAGCAGTCTATATCTGTTGGACCAACATATAGCGGCCGGGCCGACATTGATACATATACGTACAAGATACAGATACAGATAGTGATGTAATATACTGGACCCCCCATTCTTAACCAGCGGGTGTCCGCAAAAGGTCTGAACATGTTGATATATGCATTTAACACGGTACAGCACTGTAAGTGAATTTTTCAAGAAATGAAACAGTGATTACGGGAAAACAAAGTGATATAGCAAACGAGGGAAGGCAGGTGCTCATTATTGTGTAAGTGTTTAAGCATTGTGTGTGTGTGTGTACAATTGCAAAGAAATATGCATTTGAGACTGTCTGTGAGTGTCTGCGTACCGTAGTCTGAGTGTGTGTGTGTGTGTACAGTTCTGTTAGTAGGGATATGTGTTTGTGTGCGAACAGGTGCTGTGTTGCTGCCTTGTGTGTGTTAGGAGGGCTGTCTATGTGATCAGGTGCACAGGAAAATTTGCAGTGTTAAATATGCAGTGTCAAAATTCAACTCTTTCAGAGTTATTACAACAACAGATAGAGTTTTACTAGTGTTGGTGTTAATTTGCAGAGTTACAAGGCACCGTGTCAATTAGACTCTACAAAGCCCCGCCCAAAGTCCACCCACCTCGTCCTCTCTCAAACTTTAAAGACCTCCATTTTCATTGCATCGTGACTCATGTGCCACCCGACCATTGGCGCGGACCGAGGTTCGGCTCGGACCCCAGGGGTTTGGGTCTCAGCAGCGCTGCTGACTTGCCGTGTCGCAGGCCCTCGCGGCCTTCATCCGCTCAGATGCAGAGGCCCGTCTGTTCACGGACAAGCCGGCGGTGCTGTACAGTGTTAGCCAGTGTTCATTTTTTACTCAATTTCAAGTTAATTTTAAGAGGAGTTAAACACTATGGAAAGAGTTAATTTAACACCAAATCTGATAAGGACCAAATACTCAGACAGTGTGAAATGTAACTCTTTAAGTGTTGAATTAACATTTTGAAATGTATTGTGTGTTGGGGCCCAATTAGACCCTCCAATAATAACGGAAATGGACACTTTAATCTGGTTCCGTTGGTAGTTTCATCTGACGGTTTGTCTGTTGATCAAGACCTCAGCAATACGATGAGCTATTCAACTAATTTGCTCAGAGAGCCAAATGGTCAGAAACCCAATAGGCCAGGGGCCGGAGCAGATGCTGGACTGCACGACCCCCTTCAGTAGCCTCCAGCCTCTTTGTACAACCTGACACAACGCGAAACCACATTTTCATAACTTTTATTTAAAGTAGCATACTTCCCATTAAGAGGGCTTCAATTCTATGCAACAATGGTGCTTTCTTGTTTGTAACAAGTAACATCTGAAACAACAACACACAAATAGTGGTAAACAGCAGCCGCTCACTTAAACTACAACACATTTATAGTGCTTATTATTTATCTGTTGAGGTAAAGAGCAGAATCTCAGTTAGCCTCAACCCTCAACAACAAATTTCCAGTGCTTCTGGTGAGGCAAAGAACAGCATCTCAGATGGATGAAACATGTTTTATCTTCTCAGAATTCTTCCATGGGCCAGAGAAACTTGATTGGCGGGCCGGATTTGGCCCGCGGGCCGCCAGATGGATGGCCCTGCTGTAGGGTATAGCGAGGGCTTCAGGGAGGGCTGTGTGTGTGTGTGTGTGAGAGTGTGTGTGTGTTTGATCACATGTGTTGAATTGTGTTAGAAGTACCATATGCTCACCAGCCCTGTGCCAATCGGTCAGGTTGAACTAGAATCTCACCAAAGCTGTAGGTGGAGCTGTTGGAATGAGATAGAGATATTTTGGATAGAGAGAGAGAAAGACTTGACAGAGTGAGAGTGAGAGAGAGAGAGAGAGAGAGAGAGAGAGAGAGAGAGAGAGAGAGAGAGAGAGAGAGAGAGAGAGCAAGAGAGCGGGAGAGTGGGAGGGAGAGGCAAACAGCCAGAGCGAGAGCGAAAGAGAGGGATACGGTGGAGGAGAGGGAGAGATTGAGAGATAGAGTGCAGTGTGACAATGACAGCTGATGTAATGTATTTTCTCGAATGTAATTATTGTGCAGAATTATTAACCACCCGCCATTCCCTGTCGGAGTGACATAGAAGATTCACAAGACGTTTGTGCCCATCACACACATGTGCGAGTGTGATGTTAGGCACAGAGATGGAAAATTACCCCGATTTCTTACTTGAGTAAACTTAAAATACATTTGTAAAAAAACAACTTGAGTAAGACTACAAAGTACTGATCCAAATATCTACTAGTAAAGTACAGGCTGAGAAATGTACTCAAAGGTATTTTTGAAAGTATAAAGTTCAAAGTACAAAAATACACTTTTCAATGTTAGTTTG
This sequence comes from Bregmaceros cantori, assembly GCA_900302395.1. Taxonomy (NCBI): domain Eukaryota; kingdom Metazoa; phylum Chordata; class Actinopteri; order Gadiformes; family Bregmacerotidae; genus Bregmaceros; species Bregmaceros cantori. Next base: position 4,223 of record OMKY01221180.1, read on the forward strand.
TCAGTGTTGTTGCAATGAATTACTAACAACCTAGCCTAATTTAATTCACTCAAGGTTCATAAATCACACTACCGAACATCTGAAACTTTCCTCATGTACCTCAATACTTAACAGGTGATATTATATTTTTGAGCGGCACACCCAGAGACTAGAAACAAGTTATTAACTGGTACTGTACTCAGTGCATAACCGCCCCCATTGACTAAATAACATTACACAATACATATAGACGTACTACATCGTTACGCCAAAAAAAACCAAACGTTTTCCTGTTTTTGAGAAAGTAAGGAGGGGAAGTACTTGATATTTTTGTTAAAAATCTATTGAGTAGAAGTAAAAAGTTATCAGAGAAAAAAGTAGATAGGAACAACATTCCATTTGTTCACGATGCTTTAATGACTTGTAGCAGTGAAATTACAATAATCAAACATGTCCTCAACGTGTTTCTGAATGCGATTGATGTCTTGCTGTCCCCGTGCAACATAGCATGTCACACACTGTGTCACAGTATAAACTAACGTAGTGCAACATCCTCTAAAAAGTACTTCTGAAAGTACGGATACCTGACATAAATACTTAAGTACTTGTACTTCGGTACTTGCCATCTCTGGATGTTAGGCATGAGTTGAACAATCACTTCAGGATAGATAGAGGGATGGCTATATAGAGGGAACTTTTCAGCCCTTTCAAATGGTCGCGTAGACGAGATCTACCACACAGACACATTCTGAATCGTCAAAATACAAAGTTTGGGACGACGGACACTTTGCGTCACCGTCATTTGGACGCCATTTTGACTACGTAGCAGAAGGCCACTAGCCAATGATTTGAATCTGCTTTGTAGCCAGGGCTCTGAACCGGTTCAAGGAACAAGAACGAAAACCGGAAACGAACGGAATTTTGCAGAATTTTGCGAGGAGCCGAAACTGAAACGGAAAAAGAGTTCTTCAACATTATGAAATCCACAAAACCGGTTAAAAACATTTTTTTCTGTTCTCTATGTATTTTAACATATCCTATGTCTGGGAGACTATTTCCATCCACTTTCACTATCAGTCATCAAGCCCCATGAATCTGGGGCTCCATCTTGTGGACAGACCAGGAAGCGAATGTAATGACGTTAATACAGTTGCTTCGGAGTTTAAAAGTCCACCAAATATATTTTGTATAAAAACTACACAACTTAACATTGCACAATATAAGGAACATTTAGAACGAACAAAATGTTTGTGTTCCGAACCGGTTCAGGACCAATATTTTGGTGGCAGAACGGTTCCGAGATCAAAAACGTTAGACCTGTCTGAACCGTTCGGAATGTTTTCAAAATAATGTAGTAAGTCCTGGTGTTTGCACTTTTAGAATCTGTTTTATGACTAGACTAGCATGTGTATAATCTCTTGTCGCTTGCCGTATTTGGTATGGCACTGGAGCTGCTTTTAAATTTCATTGTGTTCTTGACTCAATGGCAATACAAGGATTTTGATTCTGAGGGGTCATTTATACGATGACGATTGTAAGGGAAAATGAAAAAATGTTTCATGAAATGTGCCTGTCATGAGTCTGACGATGCCTTCCAGAGTGAAAACAATGCAGGTTGCGCGTCCATATAAACGGCAAATCCTGTTGAGGTTGCATGCACATCACATTCTTGACCTCACACCCCTGTCACGCAGCTAGAGAATCTAAACAAACATGACGGACTATCTCGATCCCACGGATCTTCAAGCTGTTCTTGCTATAAGCAGGATTTGTCATGCATATGTAATGGAATATCACCTGTTCGTACATCTTCATATAAACAGAGAATTCCTCTAAATATGGTTATAATATTAAAGACAAGACGCCACTTTTGTGCAGGGCTTTGAATATTTTTTTCCCAATCGGTTTGTTTCGGACAGAAACAGAATTATAACGTTTCCGGCTGTGAATTACATTAATAAATTGCTGGTTAACCCGGTTAACCGGTTCATTTAATTCCTGTCCTATAAGTCGTGGCGAAACCACAGTGACTCGCTACAGAGACCCGCTGGTAGCTCTCTAAAGCCGAGGTCTCGTTGTCGGGGTGAGCCCTCAACAACATGCTGCAGAAAGTCCTGCGACGATTGAAAAGTTATCCCAAAGTGCACGCCTTTGAAGAACGAAATAAAACAGGTATTCAATCCGGTTAATATCAGTTAGCATTATTTTTTAAAAAGTGTTCCTGATGCAGAACATAAAAAAATAATAAAGTTTCCAGTTTCATTTCTGTTCCCTGTAAAAATCTACAAAACGTTCCCAGTTTTCGTTTCGTTCCTTGAACCAGTTCAAAGCCCTGCTTTTGTCTGTTTCTCTTTTCATTGTCTCCATGTGAAGGTAGACTGATATGCTGTGATAATGAAGGCACCAGATGTGTGTCCACTCAGCATTGACCCCCAGGACCACACAGCTGTTGGATTTCTGAAAGGCTGCAACCTCATGTCTCATCAATATATTGAGTAAATTCATCTCGAGTGGATGCTCTTTAGGAATCCTCTTTTTGCTCTCAGCAGACATGACCTCAGGGGCACGAGGGTTCAGTTGGAAAAGGTCCAGAACCACCTCTTTAGGCGGTCTCTGACCTTTATTTTTCTTTTTGGTCCACATTTGATTCCTTTGCTGATGAAAGGTTCCTTAAAAACATGTTAAATCAATGAATCATTACAATTAATACTTCTAAAAGGAATGCCTTGAAAAGCATTAAAAGTTCTTAAATATATCTTTCAAAAGACTGAAGAAATGTAAACATGATGAGTAAGAATGTATGCTAGTCAAATGACAATCGGGGCTTTGAACCGGTTCAACGAACGAAAACAAAAATTGGCAACTTTTTGTATTTTCCAGGGAACAGAAACCATTATTTTCAAATAAGTGTTCCTGTTCCAGAACAGGTTTTGTTTCTGTTCCCTAAAGAATATAAAAAGTTCCTGGTTTTCGCTTTCGTTCCTTGAACCAGTTCAAAGCCCTGACTCGAACGGAGTGAAAACCCCTTACTTTACCTTGAAAATGCGCTGCGTAGCTTGCGCTACTGATTACAAACTTAAACCAGTAACTTGTAACTGTAAGGAATTACATTTCAAAAATAATCTAAGTTAACACCGAAAGCTGCCGTTGGTCCACACATGATGGGTAACAAATAAACAGGACATGCTGAGTGAAGGCATCGTGACCTCTGACCTCTGGAGATGCCACGCGCGTCCGAACAAGAGTGTTGCTCTTCTCAACTCACTATTAACCTTTGCACCGCAGCCACCGCATGGCTGACGTCAGTGGGACAATTTCTCAGGATGCTATCTGTCAACAAATCTATTGGTTTTCCCCAACAGTGGATTTTGCTGTCTCAAATGGTGCACTCGGGTCCGTGCTCTGAAATACAGTGCACTTTAGCCCAATTAGCACTGCCATTTAACTACGTGCGGACCTCTGATAATTCACAATTACCCCCTGACGTCTGTGTTATTTTGTCGCACGTTCTGACAGGATTAGTAAAAGTCTGACTTTTACTCAATTTAAAGGACATTATGATGCACGTGCTGTATTTTTGCTTACCCACACATGCACACACACACACACACAGACACGTGTGTGTGTGTGTGTGTATCAACAAAGTTAAACAAATTCAGAATTCAATCCATTGTGGCGTTTCGCCGAATCACAGTAGATAACTTGTAGTGGAATTATTACTTTGCAAATCACTGACGTCGCGCATTCGCACGTCAAATGAAACTCAGACATCCTCCGCAATTATTCCGAATTACCAGGGGTCCGTCCATAGGTAATACAAGTCCAGTGCGAAGAGTTTTTTTTTTTTCATAATCATCTCTCACGCGCTTTCTCTGTCTCTCGCTCTCTCTCTCACTCCCTTCGTCTCTCTCGGGAGCTCTCTCCCTATCTGGCCCTCTCTCTCTCAGGCTCTCTAGGTCTCGGGTGCTCTCGCTCTCCCCCTCTCAGGTGCTCTCTCGTTTTACATTTTGAAAAGAGAATTTGTCTTTTTTTTTACTGAGTTTCTCAGTTCTTTCGCTACTTAAATCACTTTTTTGTGGAGTACTGTTTTGTGGAATAACTATTTGGATGACTACTTTTTACTTTTACTACTTTTTACTTTTACTTGAGTAATATTTCGCTGAGGTTAGGTGCCCATATTTGGTTATTGGAAATGACGCTGTGATGCTTCGGCACTTTGCGCTACCAACTTTGTGTGGCGCCAGCGAACGGACTACAAAACAGAACTACAACATTGAATATGACGTGTGTGTCTGCTCGTCAGTGATGTCGTCGCCATTCCATTTCCACGATTTGCGCACCATGGCGGCCGTTTAGCGCGCCAAGCATCCATCCGTCGCTCACTGGGTTTTTAGGGCATCATCCATTCAATCATTACATTTGAGCAGATATGGGCATATTAGCCATAAAAATTACGTAAGTAAAAGTATTGTTACCTCAGCAAAATAAGCTCAGTGGCGCAATGTCCGCTCTATCAGCTTACGTCGCCCGTAGGTCCAAATGAGTCGGTGGTCTTCACATCAAAGCAACTTCTTCGACTTGAAATAATTACAGTTTCAACGAAATAGATGATTCTTTTTTTTTTTTCTGTAATCTACTCCAGCGCCAAATGTGGCTATTACAAATTGTTTGGGGATTTACCATTCTATCTATCATTCTAAAATGTATTTTATTTATGTATATGCAATATTATATTTTTGACAATTTCATACACAAATGGGGTTATCGCTACTAAAACGTAATCATTAATGGACATCACTGCTATTCCATTGATGGCATGATGCAGTCTCCTTGTGTGTTTGCATATCGATAGTTACATGTTTTTTTTTTCCATCATTTTCATCACTTTGTCCAGCCCTTCTGTCGGCCGGACAACGCCAGCTGTCCTCTTCACTGTCCGTCAGCCACGCTGTCCTTCTGTGCACCATCTGAAGTGCAGCTTCATTTGTGCTTTTCCCGTACTTTTAACATGTCCAACTTTCCACACGGCCGTGCAGACCACTGTTGTAAATAATTACTTGTTGTAAATGGCTTACTTTCGTTCCACATGAAAACACTGTTTGTCTATTGTGAAGGTACTGGCTGGGTGGCTACTTAGCCATTGAGGAATCACTGCGGCTTACACTGATAACTAGATCACTAAGTTTGAGCTGTTGAGAGCCAGAAAGGCTATTAAGAAATGTCTAAATATATTTCATGTTTAACTTTAACCCTTTATTATGGTTAGCCCTGTGGCATAGACCAGTTTACCCGCGAAATACAGGGGGCTGGAATCTTGTCCCGTCGGGTGCGACGCACTTCCTGTGCGTCGCAAATTACACATCATGCACCCCGCTTTGCTCACCGTTTTACATAAGTATTGATGAAATACAGGCAAAATCCGACCTGGAGTTACTCACAGATGTGGTCACATGTTCCTCTGGACCAATGGGATGGCTCCTTCCACTATTACATCCAACTTGAATGAGTAAATGGAATGGGTTGCTCAGGTTATTAAATCGTGCATTTGTGGGGCATAGATCCGCACAAGAGCATTTGGGTGTGAAATAGCACAGCGCAAGTTACCACTATCATTTTAAAATAACCCTGTAGGTGTGTGCTCCCACCGAATAGACATGTTTGAAAACTAGCCAAAGACACGGCAAAATAAAGGCACCGGAAGTCAGACCAGAAAAAAACAAGCAGAGATGAGATTTTCTACATATAATACAATTCTGTATATAGGTATTTTACTTCGATGAGTTTGGCGGGTAGTTCGGGTAAAATTTCAAATTGTCAGAGGACTTCTGGTGCCAGTCACTTTGCTGTATTCTGATTTATTGTGAGTATAAGGAACTTAGAAGTAAACTTCTATTAATGGGGAGCACACACATATAGTGTTATTAAAAATGAATGGGTAACTTGCTAAGCTATTTGTTACTTGCTAATGTGCTATTCCACACCAAACTGTTCTAGTGTGGATCTATGCCTCACAAACACATGATTGAATAATCTGCACAACCCGTTCCATTTACTAATCTTTGTCGGACTTACGAGTGAATGCAGCCATTTCATTGGTCCATCTTTTTTTTTTACATTTTTTTTCTTTTCTTTTTATACTATGCCCTTTCCTACAGCAGAACTATGATGAGGATCAGTGATGTGGCCTGCATGTGGTGATATATTTCTATGTGGGGCATCTGAGACAAAAAAACTGAGAATCGACCGCTCGTATCTCTGCTTCTGTTCACAACAATTATTAATTCATCCCAACATCTGCTTCTTGTGTCATTATAGTATTCCATATCAACTCACACACACACACACACACACACACACACACACACACACAAATAAGCTGGCACACGTTTACACACAGGCTGTGTACGAAATCGCTCCCTATCCCCCATATAGTGTTGATTCCTGGTGGTGGTTCATGTAACTACCAACGTAAAGGTGCGTGCTTGGT
>OMKY01221187.1:0-19123 GCA_900302395.1 Bregmaceros cantori
AGAGAGTGCTCGAGAGAGAGAGAGAGATTGAGAGTGCCCAAGAGAGAGAGAGAGAGTGCCCGAGAGAGAGAGAGAGAGCGCTCGAGAGAGAGAGAGAGAGCGAGAGAGAGAGTGCCCGAGAGAGAGAGGGAGAGAGTGCCCGAGAGAGAGAGACTGCCCATGATAAAGAGAGAGAGTGCTCAAGAGAGAGAAATAGAGTGCCCGAGAGAGAGAGAGTGCCCGAGAGAGAGAGAGTGCTCCAGGGAGAGAGAAAGAGTGCCCGAAAGAGAGAGAGAGTGCCCGACAGAGAGTGCTCGAGAGAGAGAGAGAAAGAGTGCCCGAGAGAGAGAGAGAGTGCCCGACAGAGAGAGTGCTCGAGAGAGAGACTGCTCGAGAGAGAGAGAGAAAGAGTACTCGAGAGAGAGAGAAAGAGTGCCCGAGAGAGAGAGAAAGAGTGCCCGAGAGAGAGAGAGAGTGTCTGGGAGAGAGAGGGAGGGAGAGAGCGTCCGAGAGGGAGAGATAGGACGCTAAAGGCCAAGTTTTTGTCACCTCAAATTTACTCGAGTAAAAGTAGAAAGTAACTTGTGAAAAATGTACTCCAATGGGTAAAAAGAACACACAAAAATTGTAACAGAGTAAATGTAATGCGTTACTGCCCATCTCTGCATTTCAGCTCATAAAAATATAAAACTCCTCACACGGTCCCAGTAATAGCCTCTACTGTCTTTGCCGGTCCCAAAAATATGCAGCAGGTCCATGGTGTTCTATTAATACCCTCTCTTTTAAATGAGCCGTCGTCTCTGTCTGGAGACCGGCGCGGCCTTAGCCATGAATGAATTAACTGAATTATTAATTAACAACGCCGAGGCCGAGCGCGCGCCTCGCCTCTCGTATGTAGCGCGGTGCGTACCGCGCCCCGACGGTCTTGATGCGTTCGTTCCCCAGTGGTTTTTAAAACGTGCACACAAACTTTCTCTCTCTCTCCACACTCGAGAGAACACGGTGTTAGCGGTTAGCGCTAATGGCAGCGTGCGGTGAGTAAGGCTGTGATGACATTTAACGCTCCAGATCCCTGAAGAGGTATCAGGCGTTTCGCTACATGGAGACAAGTAGTGTGAAAATCGCATTGATACTGTGATGTAGCATGCCGATATATTGTGCCGTCATGCTGCACATTGTGATGTCACAGTGACATATGGGCAGAGTAGCCATAAAAATGACTTAAGTAAAAGTATTGTTACCTCAGCAAAATATTACTCAAGTAAAAGTAAAAAAACCCGAATCCAAATAGCTACTCAAGTAAAGGTAAAAATGTACTTCACAAAAAAAGTACTAAGTAACTTTCAGTAAAAAAAAAAAGAAATAGGATGGAGAGAGAGCGAGAGCGCGCGAGAGAGAGAGAGAAAGAAAGCCAGAGAGAGAGAGACCAAGAGGGAGAGAGAGCAAGAGCGCCCAAGAAAGAGAGAGCGAGAGGGAAAGTGCCTGAGAAAGAGAGACCAAGGGAGAGAGAGACAGAGAGAGCGAGAGAGAAAGCACCCGAGAGACAGAGAGGGAGAGAGAGAGAGAAACGAGAGAGAGACAGCGAGAGCATCCGAGAGAGAGACGGGTGTCACTAAAGGCCAAGTCAATGCAATGAGTAGCAAATTGCTGACATCTCAGTAAAACATATTTTTTTTCCACCTCAAGTTTACTCAAGTAAAAAATAAAAAGTAACTTGTGAAAAATGTACTCCAAAAGTAAAAAAGTACACACAAAAAATGTAACGGAGTAAATGTAATGCGTTACTGCGGAGTTGCAAGCGTCGATGCGCGATGTGCGATGCATGGACGATGGCGTTGGTTCTTGCTCCCAAGACTAAGGTCAAGCAGTTCAGACCACTTTGGTTTCTGACCCAGATGTCCTTCCCCAAGCTCCATCTATCATCCTTCTCCTTCAGATGGTGCGCATCATAAACAGATCATCCAGGATCATCAGCTGGTCCCGCCCCGCTCTCAAATCACGCCAAGCAGACTCTCAACGCTCACAAATGAAAACTAGAAGCACTCAGAGATTGCAAACCTGAGCCAGGTTTCAAAAGACATTGTTGTTAATGTTGACTATATTACCGCTGCACTATTCAAGCTGATGCAGAGAAGGGGAGCAGACCACCGTAAGTTGTTGTTGGCGGCGTGTCTGCCATGTTTTAATTCTGAAAAATCCCGAACACGATCGGAAACGTTCGGAAATGGCACCTCCGTCAAAAATGTCATCGGACGTTTGGGAGACTAGATGCGCAGCTGTGGAGACACGTGTGACGTCATTACGGAGACACGTGTGACATCACTACGGAGAAGCGCACGAGTCGGGAGACGGCGTTCGTTCACCCGTTTATATCAAATAAAACTTTATTTATACAGCACTCTTCATGCAGAGCAATGTTACTTATAGGCTACAGAAATGCACCAAAATTGCATCACTTCTTTCTTTCGTCATTTCCAAGAACTCTAAAAAATTTCATTCAGTTCCATGCTCAACTTCTTCAGTTATCCAGGGGACAAACCAACGTTGGAAAATGTAATGGCGGGCCGGATTTGGCCCGCGGGATGTCAGCTGACACAGTTGGCCCTGTGTTAAGGTATCGCCTGTTGCTAGTCTTCGGTACTCTATAGCCCCTTCCCGATGGCAATCGTTGGTATTCTGAACAAGTGAATAAATAAGAAAATAAATTAAACTTCAACTAAAAATAGGAAATTATTTTCTTGCATGTTTCGATCTTGCATTACACAATGTTTAAATTCAGAAGTAGGGATAGCGATGGTAAACGTGTTATCCACCGCTGTTTTAGGATTTGGAGCACACAAGGCAAGTTCCACACAATCTATTTACGACGCACACAATACTTTCCAGTGGATGCCCTCTGGGCGGCGATCCAGGGCGGTGACATCCTCAACAAAGAGCGCTGCCACCCACAGAACACAATGAACACGCAGCTCGGGAGTTGGGAACTCCCCCCCTGACGATGCTACAACTACTGGACTGTTACACAGAGACGAGTCAGCGAGAGCCAGCACCTGCAGCGCTGCTGCAGAGCTTGGTATGTCTTTGTGTGTGTGTTATGTATAAGATTTCCCCCGGTGCATCCAGCAAATGCAACCAAGCATCTCGACCAGCCTCACTGAATGCAAAGGCCCAGTGTCTCAATCCCCACGTCCGCCAAGGCTGTTGATACCCCAGGGTATTTGCAACGGGCCCACGACTGTCTGAACCAATACCTCTGAGTTTCGGAGGGGGGCCCCGACATACTAACCTTCATTCTTGACACAACCAGTGAACTCAGGGAAAAAAACCCACCAACACATGTGCTTCTGTGCAGCAACCTTCCTATGTCAGATTTTGTGCATGATTTTAGAGTTCCAAACCCGGAGCCTAAAATTATGACTAGATCGCCAGTGGTTTTTCAGAACAGGTTCTTTGTGTCTGTACATTTGTGAGTGTGTGCATATGTGTTAGATATGGGGAAAGCAGCCATACAAATAAAAATAAAGTATTGTTACCTCAGCAAAATATTACTCAAGTAAAAGTCAATAGTAGTCATCCAAATAGTTACTCAAGTAAAAGTAAAAAAAAGTACTCCACAGAAAAGGACGGACGTACTGAGTAACTTTCAGTCTAAAAAAAATACAATTATAAAACGAAATTCTCTTTTTAAAAGATACGGGGAGATAGAGGCCGAAAGAGAGAGAGCAATATGACGCCATCATATGTGCCAACAGTTCCCACGTCGGCGTGATCATGTGCTTAACAAAAAATGTTGAATCTCCCACTTGTGAAACGCTGAAATTGTCTGTGGTCAAACTTAAAATTAGCCAGGTGAGCCAGAACCAACGCATCGTCAACGCATCGCACATCGTAGGCGCTTGCATTGGGTCTGGTAGAACCAGGTTCGGAAAACCTAAAAAAAAAAAAAAGATGTTAATCAAATTGTGTTATCCAATCACAGTGCAGTAGGTGGGACAAGCGGCGTGGAGCCGTGACAACAAAACTCCGCCCACGTTTCCCATAGCCCGTACTAACTCCCTCCACATCCACACTGATTGGCCGATTGATTTTATACCGATGGAGACCCTGATTTTCCCAGACCCAATGCAAGCGTCTAGCGTTGTGCGATGCGTGGACGATGCGTTGGTTCTGGCTCGCCAGGCTAACTTAAAATACGGTCTCATGGGCCACAATTGGCTCCCGGGCCGCATGTTTGAGAGGTCTGCGGTAGATGCATGCTTGTGTGTCTGTCTACGTGCATGTGTGTTGAACATAATGGAGAACGTACATGACAGTGTGTGTGCCTGATTTTATTTGTAATGTGTGTGTGTGCGCTCGTGCTGCATGTGTATGTGACTATGCACATTAGTGTGTGTGTGTGTTTGTTTTGTGTTCATACGTGTGACAGCGTGTGGTGCGTTAAAAATGTATGAAAAACAAACCCCCAACAGAGTAGAGAAAATGTGTGATTGCAAGTTAAAAATAGAAGAGATATTTTTATAAAGATAAGACCGGCCCAGAATGGCTGTTTGAGAGTTCTTGGAGGTTATTTATCTCCCCAGTTACTAGATGAAGCCTGCAGTGCGGTATGAAGGTAAGAACAGTTCCAAAAGCCCCTTTTCCACTGGCTTACTTAAGGCCAGTACGGCACAGTTCACATGCACATCCACCCCGAAAATCGCTTCTCCACAAGGACAGATCGGCCAAATCGGCCAGGCCAGGTTTCACACCCGCTGAGATGTGGGTCCAGAATCTGGCCATCCTTGGCTGCGTTTACTGGTCGCGATTGGTCACACTCCGAGGGGGTGACGAAACACGGCCGGCCATTCACAGGACGGGGGGTGTGTGCCCCCCCAATCCCCCAGTCTGGCAGGCATCAATAGAACAACAGAAGGTATCAGAAGGTAACTCATGCCACCAGTGGGGTGGCGCCACCTTGCGGACAGACGAGGAAGTGAAGGTAATGCCGTTTTAAAGCCGGTTTTCACGTTAATACAGTTGCACTGAAGTTTGAAAGTCCACCAAATGTATTTTGTATAAACTATATCTAAACTTAAAATTGCCCAATATAAGGAACATTAAGAACGAACAAAATGTTTGCGTTCAGAACCGGGTCAGGGCAGACATGTACACAACTCCCGAACTCACGAGTCCGAGCTGAGTCCGAGTTGAGTCCGAGTCTTCATGGTAGGTGTCCGAGTCGAGCCTCAAGTAATTTTTTCCTATTGTTTAATGCCGATCGACACTTGTCTGAGCATGCCTTTGCGCGCGGATGGAAAGGAAGCGGAAAAAAAACGAAAAAGAGGGAAAGACTCGTCAAATACTCGTCGAGAGTCATTCCTGAGTCTTTAGGGCGCGAGTCTGAGTCGAAGCACGTTTTTGCTGACTCGAGTGACTCGCGAGTCGAGTCTTTTGACTCGAGTCTGCATCTCTGGTTCAGGGCCAATATTTTGCATACCATACTGGGCTGGCAGAGCCCATTTTCTCTCTGACTACTTTCAAGTTCTTCTGAAAATCAATCGAGTTCCCTCCCATACCATCATTACAGAAGATGTCACCCATGCTTTGACTGGCTGGACATTAAGAGGAGCACAGGGACTTATCTATTTGGTCCTAAAACGATTTTCTGTCGTTGGCTGGAGACGCGTCGTTGCAGGTTATCAACGATCACACCAAACCTCATATCGCACAGGAGAGAGGAGGAGGAGGAGCCGGTGATGCTGGCGATATAACTCAAAGTGAGAACATGTCGCCGTTCAGGACGAGATTGGCATCAAGCGCCGGGCGAGGCGAGCGTTTAATTGAAGTGACGTCCGGCGGAACGCCACACTTATCGCTAATACAGAGCTTATCTTCAGAGAGCGTTCCTCGCTAAGGCCTTGTTGACTTAATAAGGTTTTAATAACGGTGTCCGAATCTCATTAACATGCAGGCTGTGGTCCCTGCATAGGATTCTTTGTAAGACTACTTGGAGGTTGTACATGTCGGGTGGCGGCAGAGATGTTCAGTAACGCATTACATTTACTCTGTTACAATGTTTTTGTGTACTTTTTTACTTTTGGAGTACATTTTTCACAAGTTACTTTATACTTTTACTCAAGTAATTTTGTGGTTTAAAATCCTTTTTACTGAGATGTCAGCAATTCGCTACTTGTTACATTAACTTGGCCTTTAGCGACACCCGTTGGGAACTGTTGATGCTCTCTCTCTCCCTCTCTCGGGCGCTCTCTCTCTCTCGAGCGCTCTCTTTCTTCCTCTCTCGGATGCTCTCTCTCTCGGGTGCTCTCTCTCTCTCTCGGGCACTCTCTCTTTCAGGCGCTCTATCTCCCTCTCTCGGGCGCTCTCTCTCTCTCTCAGGTTCTCTCTCTCTACACCACTCGGGCACTCTCTATCTCCCTCTCTCGGGCGTTCTCTCTCCCTGTCTCAGGTGCTCTCTCTCTCCCCCTCTTTCGGGCTCTCTCTCTCTCTCTCCCTCTTTCAGGTGCTCTCTCTCTCTATCAGGCACTCTCTCTCTCTCCCTCTTTCTCTCTTCCTCTCTCGGGCTCTCTCTCTCCCTCTCTCGGGCTCTCTCCCTCTCCCTCTCTTGGGTGCTCTCTCCATCCCTCCCTCGAGCGCTCTCTCTACTACTCACTACTTTTCACTTTGCTGTTTACCACTATGTGTGTGTTGTTGTTTCAGATGATGGTTGTCACAAACGAGAAAGCACCATTGTTGCATAGAATTGAAGTCCCTTTAATAGGAAGTATGCTACTTTGTATGCTGTTGTAAATAAAAGTTATGAAAATGTGGTTTTGCTTTGTGTCAAGTTGTACAAATAGGTGGGGGGGGGTTGCAGTCCGGCATGTGCTCCGGCCCTTGGCCCATTGTTTCACTACTTGTCACATTAATTTGGCCTTCATATCTCCTCTCCCTCTCTCGGGCGCTCTCTCTCTCTCTCGGATGCTCTCTCTCTTGCTCTTTTGGGTGCTCTCTCTCTCTCTATCGCCCTCTCTCAGGCACTCTCTCTCAGGCGCTTTCGCTCTCTAATAATGTGGTTTCACGTCATGTCAAGTTGTAAAAATAGGCCGCAGGTTACTGAAAGGGGTGAAGGGGGCAGGGGGGTTGCAGTCCGGCATCTGCTCCGGCCCCTGGCCCATTGTGTTTCTGACAATGTGGCACTCTGAGCTAGTAGTTGAATAGCGCTGCTGTAATATCTTGCTGTCTCGGTCCAGAACAAATGCTGAAGAAACCTTACATGACTACTGCCTAAATGGAACTTTGGGTTTATTCAAGGCAAACAGCCACAGAATTTTCCTCGACATAATAACCCGAACAGCGAGTACGGAAGGGATGAGGAGCTGAGAAACTGGCAAACCTCGATGTGAAACTGGGGCGCATTTCCAAGATTTAACTGCCAAGTTGCACTGCAGCTGCCTCGCCGCGCGCTCGTTACCAACGGGCATAATTTATGGGGATTTGCAAACATTTTCCCGCTCGCTCTCGGCAGCGAGCAATTAAGTAGCGGTGAGTATCTCTCAGCGCGGAGAGTGGAATTCCAGCTCCGTTCTGGCGATGTGTCTTGGGCATTCCGACATGTTGTTGGGACCTTATTAAACCAGTCATGGTCCTTGGAATAGCTCCACGGAGATAAGGATTCTATTACCATGTTTTTTTTTTCCAATACAAAATGTTGCTTTTACCGTACATCATTGGGACTACCTAGAAGGGAAAATGGAAGGGGTGTGGGGCGTTGGTGCTTGTGGTGCTACTATACATAGGCCTATATACAAGGTTAACAAGGTTACTTTTTAAAGGTAACTTTCTTAACCTTGTATATTGGCCTATTTATAGTTGCAGTTACAGTTAGATGTAACGTTGAACAGAAGAGAAGTGCGAATCCAAAAAACGATCTGCTTATTTTGTTAGCGTCCCTCCAAAACCCTAACCGTAACCTAACCCCTAACCTAACCCTAACAAAATTATCAAATAGTTTTTTTGATTCGAACTTTACATCAGCAAACAATACAGCAAAATCAACATCAGAATCGCGGGGTGTCGGAACACCTTCAGAATGCTCATGGCAGGAAACTACATAGTCTCACGAAATATATATATAAAGTACTAATGTCATTTCTGGAAATGACATTGATAGTTAATGGAATAGTCATTTCTGGAATAGTCATTGATAGGCCATGATAGTTAAGAAGCTTGCCACCCTCCCCTTCATTCATTCCTAATTGATCCAGGTGTATCCCCTCAGCTGATTAACTCTCTCGCCTAGCGATTGGCCGGACAGCTTCGGCACACCCTATAAATTCTACCCGCTCCTAAATTGTGTACTGCTTTGTTTTGCTCCACCACCAAGATGGAAAAAGTGTTGTGTATTATGTGACATGTTCTCTTGTCACGTCACTTGGCTCTGTTCATTGGGGGTTAACTATCTACAGAGCCATACCACCAAGCTAATTCTAATTTACAATAAAAGAGCTGCTTCTTAATCTTCTGTTGTGCTTCTTGACTAAAATGGTTCTGACATAAATATATACCGTGATAGTATGTAGTTAGGGCATTGAGGTGAGATTGAGTAAAGTCCTTAGAGAGAACACTTCACATGAGGGAAGATTAGGGTGTGGAGGGGGTTGGTGTTCGTTGGGTAGTACTCATTGTTATCTCGCAAGGAGATTGCCAGCATTGTCCCGCTGTCAGGAGTGAACAATTAGAAACGGCGAAGGATCTCTCGAGTTGGATTTCTTTGCTTCGGCGACTGGCAGCGCGTCATCTTGGCGCCATCACGGCGCCGTGTTATTAAAACTTCACAAACCGGGCGCGGGCTTGCTGACAAAATGTCTGAAGATATGAGCCGCACAACGTCATGCCAGCATTTTCAACTACCCCGAGATGGCGGCTCATCTCGCCTCCCTCTCCCCATCATCTTGTTTAATAATTCAACGCCTCGGCCCCAACCTCCCTTTGTTAAGATGCAGGTACATTTTTCGATTTTCTTTTTTTTTTTTTGGGTAGGTTGATAGACCAAGAGATTTGGGATGGGCTTTTAGATTTAGAATTTAGATTCAGGACAACGTAAAGACTAGGGTTAGGTAATTACTGTTAAAATAAACTGTTGCCACCCCTGCGTCAGTAACCTCTGGCCTATTTGTACAACTTGACCCGACACAAAACCACCACATTTTCATAACCTTTATTTAAAGTAGCATGCTTCCCATTAAAAGGGCTTCAATTCTATGCAACAATGGTGCTTTCTTGTTTGTAACAAGCAACATCTGAAACAACAACACACAAATAGTGGTAAACAGCAGCAGCTCACTTAAACTACAACACATTTATAGTGCATCTGTTGAGGTAAAGAACAGAATCTCACTTAGCCTCAACCCTCAACAACACACCAGGCTGCACAGGAGTTTAACTTTCCATCCAAATAACATTTTTTCACCATCTACCAATATGTTTTGTAAATCAGTAACATGGGGGGAACTCAAATGTAATGAATGAAGGTAACTCATTTTATGTAATGATAAAAGTACTAAGGTAAAAATGTAAAAGTAAAAATTATACATTTCAAAAACTACTCAGAAAATTACAAATTACTCATAAAAAGTAATTAATTACATTGAATAGTTGAACAGCCCTGATCCACAACCTAGTTTGGGGGTAGTGGGTTGGAATCGCTCGCCATTCGCGCTTCTCCACAGAGCTGCGCTGTGCGTCACGCACGTCTGCTTCTGCACCTGGGAGTTTCTCTTCTAGCAACTTCTTCTCTGGCCCTGCCAGTCTTCAGTCTTCTCTAATGTGCTGCTCCCATTATCCAGCGGGTCAGACGCGACGCAGCGACCCATGGCCCCGCTCCCCCGGCGGTGCGACGTCACAGACGGGAGTTTGAAAAATGATCTGAATTGCGGCGACTCGAACGTCCTCACCTTGGCGCTCACCTTGCTAGAGACCTACCCTACCAATTTCTCCACGGCTGCATCAAGAACAGAACTGGAAAGAAACGCTAGCTGAGTTAATTCCCTACGCACTGATTTGAAGTTCATACCATAGACTGTATATAAAAATGGACGCTGCATTCGTTTTGATGTCCATGCCTACTTCCGGGGTTGGTATGGGCCTCAGGCTGGTGGAGCCTAGTCTCAGAAAACCGAGCCCTATGGGGATTCCAATACATATATTCCAATCTTAGCAGCCTATTTTAAGCTATTTAAAGATCTTTCCTAATTGTTTTTTAATAATATTCTCAGGATAATTATCGGTTAATTGTGTGAGGTGGTGGGTCATAATTTCACAAACATGTCAGATTTGGCGTTAATATTTTTCATTTCAGCTCCCATAGGATCCCATTCATTCTGACTCTGTCGTTGGCGCCCCTAGCGGACAGTACCGCCGGAAGAAGTTGCATGTGGGGTGTCTCTCTCTCTCATATACTGTATAGCTCTCTCTATCTCTCCTTGTCCCGGATATATGGGTACTTTCAACAATGAAAGCGTGCAGTCGGCGGCACAACCTGAGTTTTTTCACAGCAATGGGATGACGTCATGCACGCTGCGTCTACTTTATATACAGTCTATGGATGACGTCATGCACGCTGCGTCTACTTTATATACAGTCTATGGACGACGTCATGCACGCTGCGTCTACTTTATATACAGTCTATGGACGACGTCATGCACGCTGCGTCTACTTTATATACAGTCTATGGATGACGTCATGCACACTGCGTCTACTTTATATACAGTCTATGGTTCATACAAAATTCACTTTGGATATCAGCAGAGATGGCAAGTAATGAAGTACAAATAATTTGTACAAAGTACTGTACTTAAGTAGAATTTTCAAGTATCTGTACTTTTAGAAGTACTTTTAGAAGTACTATTATTAATATTATTATTTTTTGGGTTTTCTCTCATTCTTTGTACATTGCTACTTTCTGTATTTGAAAAACATGAATAAAAAGACCTTTTGAAAGAAAGAAGTACTTTTTTTCTCTGAGCACTTTTTACTTCTACTCAGTAGATTTTTAACAAACATATCAGTACTTCTACTCCATACTTTTCCCAAAACAGGGTTGTTACTTTTGTCTTTTTTTATTCTGCAACGACATGATAGGACTACATGTATAGTGTGAATGAGTCAGTAGGGGGCGGTACTCGGTAATGCACTGAGTACAGTAGCAGTTAATAAGTAACTCTGTACGGCCTGGATCTAGAAATGTCAGATAGGGTTATAGCGGGCTATTTTTCTCCATATTTTAATGAGGCCAAGATGTTCTAACATTTGCTTAAATCCAGTCGTAAAGACTGACTTCAAGTATAACATTTTTCCACGCAGACAGGAGGAAATGACAAAAAAACACTTGTTATATATAGGGCTTAACATTAAAGTAACATGAACGTGACATTAGTATGAACAGGGTTTAGTGAATATAAAGAACGGGAAGGTTCAAGTGTAAAAACTGATCTGTGCTGAACTGTGCTGAACCGCACACAGCAGGAGAGGTTATCTACCAGTGATTAGCAATCAGGTCCACTCTCCTTCATAAGTCCTGTTCCAGAGTCTGGTCGATGTGGTGAAATAAATAACAAGGTAGACTTGGTGAGGGTGAACTTCTCAGCAGACGCTTCAAGTTGTGTTAAGTTGAAGTTAAGAGGGAGAACAGTGATTTGGGTGTTAGGTGTAGTAGGGCTTGAAAACGGAACATTTTTTAAAACGTTCCATTCCGAATGGTTGATGCAGGCCTACGTTTAATGTTTTTGTTCTCGAAACCGTTCCGCCACCAAAATATTGGTCCTGAACCGGTTCGGAGCGCAAACATTTTGTTCGTTCTTAAAGTTCCTTATATTGTGCAATGTTAAGTTTAGATATACTTTTTATACAAAATATATTTGGTGGACTTTCAAACTTCAGTGTAACTGTATTAATGGCAATACATTCGCCTCCTGGAGCCACAGATGCATCGGTTGGTTTGTCCCTAAGATACTGAAAAAGTTCTGCGCTGATCTGGATGAATTTTTTTTTTGAGTTGTTGGAAATGACACACAGAATAATTGATAACATTTTGGTGCATTTCTGTAACTGGCAGAGGTGGCAAGTAACGAAGTACAAATACTTAAGTACTTTACTTAAGTAGAATTTTCAAGTAACTGTTCTTTTAGAAGTATTTTTTTTCTGTGAGTACTTTTTACTTCTACTCAGTTTATTTCTAACAAAATATCAGTACTTCTTTTTCCCAAAACATGGTCGTTACTTTTTTTCTCTTTTTTTTTCTACAACATGGTAGGACTACATGTATAGTGTGGGGGGCGGTACTCGGTAATGTACAGTAGCAGTTAATAAGTTGTTTTCATTTGGTCTCTAGGTGTGCCCCTCAAAAAATATATATCACCTGTAAAGTGTAAAGGCAAATTTTAGGTTTTGTTCTTTGTACTTTATACTTTCAAAAATAATTTTGAGTACATTTTAGAGCATGTACTTTTTACTTTACTTGAGTAGATATTCTGATCAGTACTTTGTAGTCTTAAGTTGTTTTTTTTACAAATGTATTTTACTCTTACTCAAGTAAGAAATGTGGCCATCTCTGTTGAGTAGTGTAGTCCTACTGACAACAACAGACAAGCTTCAGGGTGAACAACTCTCTGTTCCAAACGTGCCAACGTTTCCCAAATTCCTTCTGATGTTGAGTTGGTTTGAATTAATCTAGTGGCCGTGTCGCAGTCAGGTCGGCATAAACACAACGCCCACGCTCACCGAGAAGTGGCAACACCACTACGGGCGGAAAGCACGAACAACAATCTCAGGGGTCGGAACACGGCGTGCGTGTGGAGGTCAGTGAGAGTTCGTGGCGAGTTCGCTTGGCACGCTCGCCACGCGGTAAAAATATAATGCACATACCCTAACCTCTAAACGACCTGTAACTTGCACATACCCTAACCCCTACCCTAAACTACTCCTACCCTAACCCCTAAATGACTCATAATTTTTCAGAAAATAGCGATTTAATAGCAATTTCGGAACATATTGTGGTGTATCTGAAATATGTTTTTGCTATGAAGAGTTAATGTTGGTACGCAAACTACGTAGAGTGTCTGTTGTTAACCAATGACATTGCGCATGTGGGAGTCACATGATCGGGGTGAACGTACGTTATTTACGTTAGTCTAATAAATTTGCTCGATCTCACCGCGCATTCGGTCCACGCAATATTATTTCTTCATAATAAGAAGATACGACACATATGTTGCCCCCCGTTGGTTTTAGAGGTTAACCGGTAATCCTACTGACAACAGGCAAGCTTCAGGGTGAACAACTCTCCGTCCCAAACATGCCAACGTTTCCTAAAATCCTTCTGATGTTGGTTTGAATTAATCTAGTGGCCGTGTCGCAACGAGGTCTGCATAAACACAACGCCCACGCTCGCCGAGAAGTGGCAACACCGCTACGGGCGGAAAGCACGAACAACAATCTCAGGGGTCGGAACGCGGCGTGCGCGTGGAGGTCGGCGCGAGTCGCCGTCGAGTGCGCTTGGCACGCTCGCCACGCGGTAAAATATAATATACAAGTAATAGTGGCAATTTATTGTTGCACCTGTATGACTCAAAATTGGTTCTTGTGCCGGTCATGGATTGGTCTGTGGAACGGTGTTAATGGGTGTAATTTGTCTCGCCTTTTATGAACATTAGCTGTGATTCAACGCTGCAGCTCTGGAGTGAAACATTAATGTTCCTGAAGGCAAGGGGGCACATTTGTCATTAAAACACATTGTTGAGTACTCCAATATAAGAATTAGTTGCCATAGTAACTCAAGTAGTACATTGTATTGCTGTCATTATCTGCGCCGCGAAGCAGGTTATGTTTTTTGGCAGCGTTGGTTGGTTTGTCTATCCCCAGGAAAACTGAAAAGTTTGCACGGATTTCGATGACATTTTGCAGAGTTGTTGGAAATTACACACGGAAGAATCACTTCAATGTTGGTGTATTTCTGTAGCCTATAAGTAATATAATCATACTTAATCACCAACTTACCGATAGGCCGCTGGGCGCTTACCACGGTCACTTGACCAGACTTCCGTCGCAAAGGCCGCTGGGAAATATAGTTGGCTTGTGCTGAGCATCGTCGCTGGTGGCACAATTGCAGTTCGGAGTACAAACATTTTGTTCGCTCTTAAAGTTCCTTATATTGAACAATGTTAAATTAACATATAGTTTTTATCCAAAATATATTTTGTGGACTTTCAAACTTCAGTGCAACTGTATTAACGTGAACCCGGGTTTAAAACGCCATGTGGATTTCATGATGTTCTGTTTCTGTTCCGGAACATTTGAAGAAATCTTTTTTTGTTTACGTTTCATCTCCTCGTAAAATTCTGTAAAATTCTGCTCATTTTTGTTTTTGTTCCTTGAACTAGTTCGGAGCCCTGGTTGTGAAGCTGGACTTCTTTTGTTCTACAAAAGAACAGAAGATCAGCTTCCAGAGAATCTTTAGTTATAGGTTTTTTTTTTTTTTTTTTACATTGACAATCACACATGGTGGTGTAAGGTAACAATCCCTGAGGGAATAAACATATTGTGGCTCACGGTGTATCCATATCTGGTTTAGTCAAACAGCGTCGCTGCATGCAAACACAAATCGATTGATGAGCCCGACACACACACACAATCGAAATGCACAGCTGGGAAAACACAAGCGTTTTGAACTGTTTCTTCTTTGTCAAGGTAACATATGCTGTGGTTAGAAGGACGTGGAGGGGGGAGGGGGGGGGGACTGGCAAAGGAAGAAGCAATCAATACGTTTCCAGCTTGCCTCTACTTGAGAAGTAGAAAGTAGCAGTCGAAGAAAGACTGGCAGAGTGAGAGAGAGGAAGAAAGAGGGGACACTGAGAAACACGGATACATTGGCCATGTATGAAATCGTTCCCTATTCTCTACTCCCCATGTAGTGCACTCACGTATAGTGCAGTTAACAGGAACAGTCGGGATTTCGGACGCAAGAGTTGGCGGCGTCAACAACATTCAACAATCATCAGAAAAAGTCTTAAGTACTTACATTTATAACTTTTCGGCGTGGTTGGTCGCTATTTACTCCCTTTTTTTAGTTTAGTTAATTTTTAAAATGTTTCGCAATGCATTATGGGTTATATTGCTTTGTCTAGGGTATATCTGATGCTCACTACCTTATGCGGTGCATTGCGGGATACTTTTAGTGCACTATATAGGGTACACAGAGAATTTGGACACCCCTACAAAATGACTATTTGAGGGATAGGGAGCGATTTCGGACACAGAGAGAAACTTTACTAGTCAACCAATCTTGTCCAAATTATACCACTAACCACAGTAAAAAACTAAAATGCTACGGACATGTCACAAGATCCCAAGGACTCTCAGAAACAATCATTCAAGGCACAGTGCCAGGTGGAAGGAGGAGAGGAAGACAGAGAAAGCTTTAGGAAGATAACATCCAAGAGTGGACAAGTTGCAAAGCTGAGTGACACCATGTGAATGGCCGAGGACAGAGACAGATGCAAATATTGTGAATAACATTTTTTTTTAAATATAATTACTACCACCAATACATAGAGGTGCTGTTATTAAATCAGACTTTGACAAGAAAAAAACTAACTAACTTACTAGATAAACTAACTTGCAGCAAGAGGAACAATGGAACTGAACCAGCCCACCGGTCACCAATGACCAGCTCAGCCAGTCAAACATATTTTTTCCCACGAAACACATATTTCAAAACATTTCCAAGGTAGTTATGACTCACACTGGCAGAGGAGTGTATTGCAGTGCCCCCCCACGGCGGGACGGGGGCGGGGAGGCGCTCTAAAGGAGTGATGAGGGACAAGCAGCGCCGGGCTAAATGGAGACGGGGGACCGGAGAGTTTGTTTAGTTGGGGTTCATGCAGAGGAGACAGTTCTGCTGCTCAAAGCCAAAACCGGAAGGCGCTAAGAAAAGGACCAGGTCCTGACTGCTGAAATTATATTAGTGGTTGAAGTGACTTCATGGAGTTGTATTATTTAACCTCACAATGTTAAGTAAGGCATTGAGAGAGAGAGAGAGAGAGAGAGAGAGAGATACGCCAAGAAACAAAGCATTGTTAATTCATGTCAATAAGTAACTCATTGTCAATCATGCAACTAATTATAAAACAAATAAGTACTATTTCTACTAGCTCTGTGACGAGCCAGTACCAACGCATCGTCCACACATCGCTAGACGCTTGCAGTGGGTCTTGGAAAATCAGGCTAATATACGGTCTGTATACGGTCCGTACACGGTCAGTGCGTATACGGTCTGTATACGGTCCGGTTGGAAGATTGCTGTTTGCATTGTCAACAAAACTCCTGTGTGCGGTGCATTGGTATTCGCGCGTGAACATACATAACGCGATAACACACACTTCATGCAGCCCGCCCCCATGCAGTTGTCAACAATAGCACGTGGCTACGAAGCAGCGCAGAGGTGAGCGTATGTGTTTGTGTGTCTGTGTCTGTTTGCGTGTGTGTTTGCTTGTTGCTGTTCTTTTGTGCGTGTGTGTCTGTGTGTGTGTGTGTGTGTGTGTACGTGTGTGTGTGTATGTGTGTGTGTGCGTGCGTGAGCGAGCCGGGTCTCGGAAAGGCGAAGTAATATATATATTCCAAAGTTTTTACCGAAGCGGCCGCGTGCACGCGGCTTTGGTGCGCGCGCGCGTGCGTGTGTGTCACGCACACACACACACACATGCAAAGGGGGGCGGAACGCACCAGGCGCACACACAACAGTGCCGTACGCACGCAGATGTACAAACAATAGTCCCGTGCGGTCGCAGACACACACACACGAGTGCAGTACACACACACAACAGGCCCATACGCACGCAGACACACACACAAAACAGTGCATTACGCACACAGACACACGCGCATTTCCTCATGCACAGGAGGAAATGCGGACAGAAAGACAACACGGTTGTTTGCTCACGTATACGGACCGTATACGGACCGTATACGTACCGTACAGAAAAATCTCTATAGTGGAAACCTAGCGTTAGTGTTTACCAGGCAACCGTTGGTTGGCCTTCTGATTGACTTATCAACATCGACCATATCAACATCAGAAATATTGTAACAATGTAGAAATTGTATTGTAATAATGTTTGCTAGAACGTAGGAAGCTTCTTTACATTATAAGCTCCCACAAAAAACACATACTGCATATATTGTAAGTTGTAAGTTTAAATGGTCGTTTCATGTTTCTACTCCATCTCCCAGAAGGAGCTTCCTCTAACTACACAACCAGTCAGGCCCTGTGTAGTAAAGCAGTATTTGAAGATAAAAGTCAAAACCAAATTAAATGGCTGTCATCTCCTGCTCTCTCCTCCCTCCCCACACTCCCCGTACCATATCCTGCCTTTCAAAGTGTCTCTCACCCGGGCGCGCACGCAAATCATTTGAATCACAATGGCAGCATGTTGTTCACCGTCTACGATGCTTCAAAGGCACGACATCTGTGCAGGTTAAATAAGCGAGGGGGGAAATACGTATACGGTGGCTTGGCAACATGCGTGCAGAATTTAATGAATGCGGTAAAACAGCCAAATAATTGTTCTATTTACTGGGCCAGCCTAGTTCTTGGCTGGGCAATGCGCTAGTTAATATAACACAAGCATGCATGCAGGGCTTGGAAACTGAATTATTTTTGAAATGTTCCGTTCCGAACGGTTCAGGCAGGTCTCTGTTTAACGTTTTCGTTCTCGGAACTGTTCCGCCACCAAAATATCGGCCCTGAACCGGTTCGGAACACACACATTCTGCTCCTTGTGAAATTCCATAAATTTCCGTTCGTTTCCGGTTTTCGTTTTCGTTCCTTGAACCGGTTCGGAGCCCTGCATACATGTCAATGTCCTTGATCAGACAGTGCTAATTTTGAGCTAGCAGTGAAAGCGAGCAGAACGAGAGAGCGGAAGGGACAGACAAAGCGAGAGACAAAGAGAGAGAAAAAGAGAGGGAGTGAGTGGGGCGTGTATATTCACTGGAATGAAATCATCTGTGTACACAATCACCTCATGAGGACAGATTAACGAAAAAGCTGATTGTTATGCAGAATGCCATTCAAATTTGTGCAGTTTTTAGCAGCGGTCCTCTGTGTGGGGAGTTCCTTATTCCAGTAAGTAGTAATTTATGGGGCTGGCTCTGAAGGATTGCTTCATCCAGCTCCATACACTCATGTGCCTGTGGCTTAGTCTCACAGCCCACGCAGGTGTCGTGAGACTGATTCCCGATCCCTGGCATAAGTATGCTGCTGGTCTGTGTTATGGAAATTATTAAGTACAATTGTGTTCTCACTTAAGTTGACAGGCATATATTACGTACTACGTATTATGTTCCAGGCCATAATCTCGCTTGATGTCTGAACACTAGATACTAATAAATGTCTGATCGAGCATGCATTGTTTTGTGATGAGCTTACTATAAGATAGCAAGCGTTTCTGTGAAACATGGGCACATCTTCGGTAGATCCTCATATTATTTGGGTTTCAATAAATGTCTGTTTAAGCCCATTCAACCAGTGTGTTCCCTCCATCTCTGAACCCACCAAGGATACTGGCTATCACCATAACATATCCATAACAGTCTGCTTTCTCGCTCTCTCGCCTCCCCTCACACTAAGCACGTCAGCCATTACATTACCTCCATAAACATGCATGTTATAGCTCCTGTCCACAAGTGTGACATGGGGCTGCTCATTTGTCACTTTCATTACAGAGTGACTAGTAAATAAAGTTATTTTTTTTTAAAATAATTAACTTGTTGGAACTTATACAACTATAACGATGGCTGTGTCCGAAATCGCTCCCTAACCCCTAGCCCCTAGCCCCTGGATAGGGCACTGACTATATAGTCCACTCAATCTCAGCGACGAGATTTCGGACACTAGAATCGGCACTGTTAACTTACGTCACCGCTGTAGCATAGTGACGTCATTGCCTGTCGGCATTGGCCGTAGCATTCGCATGCTTTTTTTTTAATAATAAATGTATACTTTATCACAGAAAATCAATTGTACTCACATTTATAATTATTTGCCGTCCTCCATTGTTTTTGTTTTGGAGCGCGCGTCGTCTTCTTCTACGTTTTAATTAGTGTCATGCGT
>OMKY01221199.1:0-15294 GCA_900302395.1 Bregmaceros cantori
TAGAACAAAAAAATATTGTTCCCGGAACGGTTAATTTCGTTCCTTTCAGCTGTTTAATGCTATGTCATATTTGTTGCAGCGAACCCAAAGCGACTTGCTACAGTGGCCCGCTGGTAGCGCTCTACTGCCGATGTCTCTTTCTGTGTTGGGGCGAACCCACAACAACTCGCTGCAGAGAGTCCCGCAACGATTCCTACTTCACTGCTGCATCGTAGATTTTATAAATACTCTTGTTTTATTCCTGAAGTTATCCCCAAGTACACTCTTTTGAGGAACAGAATAAAACCGTTATTAACCGGTTAACATTATTTTTTACTTAAGTGTTCCTGTTCCGGAACATAAAAAATAATAACGTTTCCGGTTTCGTTTCTGTTCCCTGGAAATTACAAAAAGTTCCCGGTTTTCGGTTTTCGTTCCTTGAACTGGTTCAAAGCCCTGTGTTAGCCCCTAACACAGTTATAGAGGACTTTGTTTATAATTGAGTACAACTAATATTCCAACACTGCCCACAGGCGCCTTCCAGTCAAGTCTAACAGTGTACCCGTTAGTTATCAGAGGAAACTGAAGGTGCAGGCAGTGGCACCTGGAAAGACATGGGATCAAGTAACTAGCAACAAGTCTAGTTTGCTAGTTGAGAATTGGGAGGGTGGATTGCCCTAATGAGGGGCCATTTTTTGCAGCTTCCTAATGTGGAACAGTCAGTTACCGACGGTGGAACAGTGTAATGTAGTGTTGAACAGTTAAACATAATGTTAGACACCTTACCATCATTTGCTTTTACCATAGTTTCAGTGGCATTCATTCATTTATGGAGGAGCCAGAGCCTCTAGAGCTTAGGTGTCCTACATTGAGCAGTGGCCCACTTTAGGGCAATCCACCTACTTTCTGGATTAAATGTATTTGTATCACAATGTTCTGCAATCTTTGGCAAATTTATATCAATTTAATGTTGTGTATCTTAAAAAAAAAAAGATCAATAAAGATTACATTTGTCTAGTCCCTATCCACCAACACGATTGGGTGGAAGAGTAGCATCAATCAGACAAAACTAGACATAAAAAGCAGGTAGCATAATACGTGTCCGCATTTGAACATTAGTTACGCATTAGCTAAGCATTAGTTAAACCATCATTTCAACCTTAGTTAACCCTTAGTTAAGCATTACATCTTAATTATTTCGCATTACTTAATCATTAACTAATGATTTTCAGACCAGCCCTCACGCATTAAGCACAGCTTCAGACCTGGCATGACCAGACCCAACACACCAGATTACGGTCTGAAAATCATTAGTTAATGATTAAGTAATGCGAAATAATTAAGATGAAATGCTTAACTAAGGGTTAACTAAGGTTGAAATGATGGTTTAACTAATGCTTAGCTAATGCGTAACTAATGTTCAAATGCGGACACGTATTATGAAGTGCTACCAAAAAGCAATGTTGAATCCTGCATATCCTGATGTTAGCTTGAGTTTTTGAGTTTGTACAAGTCAACGGTTACCGAGCTGCTCACTGATGTCCGGATCAATACAAATGGAATGCTGTTCTTTTTTTTTTTTACGAGTCAAGGGGAAAACGACCGCCATTAGCCGAGGCATTATTCTAGTCCCCAGGGAAGAGGAGGCTGATTAGCCCAAAGTTAATAAGAAATGCGTCTGGTGTCGTCCTCTGGCGCCACGCAGAATTTGCTGAAACTGTAACATCGTTGACTCCATTCAGGCCCAGCGTGGTCGCTGGTAATAGGAGAGTGTGTGTAACACTGCAGGATGCTGGGACGGATGCATTACACTGAAACTGAAGAAGACTTCACTGCTAGAAACTAGAGCCATGTTGGCACCCTCACTTGCTGTGACTGAGGTACTGTGACCAGGGCTTTGAACCGGTTCAAGGAACGAAAACCGGGAACTTTTAGTATTTTCCAGGGAACAGAAACAAAACCGGAAACGTTATTATTTTTTATGTTCCGGAACAGGAACAGTTATTTGAAAATAATGGTAACCGGTTAATACCGGTTTTATTTTGTTCCTCAAAGGAGTGCACTTTGTGATAACTTCAGAAGTAAAACAAGAGTATTTATAAAATCTACGATCCGGCAGTGAAGTACGAATCCTTGCGGGACTCTCTGCAGCGTGTCGTTGTGGGTTCGCCCCGACACGCAACGAGACCTTGGCTCTAGAGCGCTACATTACCGCCCCCTACTGGTTCATTCACACTATTCATATCCCTACCCACCTACCATCTGTGCGAAAAAAAAATAACAAGCTTGTTTTGGGAAAAGTAAGGAGTAGAAGTACAGATGTTTGTTAAACATCTTCTCAGAACAAGTAAATAGTCATCAGAGAAAAATGTACTTCTAAAAGTACAAATACATGAAAAAAACGACTCAAGTACAGTACTCAAGTATGTACGTTGTTACTTGCCATCTCTGCCCAAATGATGCCGTCCATTAACATTCTGAAGACAATATGTTAAATATCTATTTTGCATATAACTAAACCATGCGGGCAATAGTCAAGGTGACTCGTATTAACTACATTTTGTCATTCAGACGTTGACACCCATGGAGATGCAGAGGAACGATAATAAGTTACATCCAGACGCCCGCAGATTTCACATTCACTAATGTTTCCACTCGTTCATATAGTATCGATACAAATGCTGCAGTTTTCACATTGACATTGATAACCTTTTAAAGTGGCTTTAGTTGAATTCAAAAGTCAATGGCTGTGTCCGAAATCGCTCCCTATCCCCCATATAGTGCACTATAGTCCGCTATATGGGGCGCACGCGCCCCATATAGCGGTGTCCGAATTCTCCATGTACCCTAGATAGTGCACTGAAAGTATCCCACAATACACCGCGAAATGTAGTGAGCATCGGATGTACCCTAGACGGAGCAATATAACCCATAATGCATTGCGAGACGTTTTAAAAATGACCTAAACTTTAAAAAAAATGCTGCGGCGGGAGTAAATAGCGACCGACTGCGGCAAATAGTTATAAATGTAAGTACTTCTGACTTTTTGTGATGATTGTTGAATTTTATAATTATATTTTCTATAATTATAATTCATAATAATTTTCAACGGCGCCGACTCTAGTGTCCGAAATCTCAGCAGTTGCTGTTGAGTGCACTATAAGTGAGTGCACTATATGGGGGTAGGGACTAGGGGTTAGGGAGCGATTTCGGACACGGCCATTGTCTTGTTCAAAGTCAGCCTATCTCCTATGTCATTTTTTTGTGCATGAAATTTAGAGTTCGAAATCTGGAGCCTAAAATCGATGTGATTGCATCATCCTTGGTTTCAGAACGGGATCTACGGATGTTCCAACCAGAAAACCGACGCTGTCCGTTGTTTTGTTAGGTCCCAGGGCACCCCCCTGGGTCCTCCTGGTGAATCACTTCCTTACAATTAGTCCAAATTATACAAATTATTTTAAACAAAGACCCTGATGTGCAATTTAGAAGTATGCGTCGGAAATTTGCAGTGACCCAATACATGCATGCGTCCGACCTACATATGATTGTATTGATCCATTGGCAGAGATGACAATTGCAGAAAGTAGAAAGTAACAAAATGTGTTACTGTTCTACTCATTACCTCTAGAAGTATTTATTTATCTGATAACTTTGTACTTTTACTCAATACATCTTAACATAAATATCACTACTTTCTCTATCCCTTGCACTTCACAATACAGACGGGTTACTTTTTATGTAGAGGCGATCTGAATTTATTTTTGAGCAGTTTTTGTACACCAAAACACAAGAACCGTTTTGGGTTCTGAAAGATGCAGGTGAGGAGATACTGCATCACATACCGAGATCTACAAAAGTCCGATATTTGAACCAGTTGCAGTAGAACCTAGAAACGAGTTGGACCACTAATAAGGCTGTTGCAGTGGCTTGACGGCAGCTCACATTTTGTGGGTATCAGGGGTCTGAAACGAACGAAAACCGGAAACGAACGAAAATGTATGAAACGGAAACGAAAAAAGATGTATTCTACTGTTCCGGAACAGAAACGGAACATAATGAAATCCACAAAACCGGTTAAAAACATTTTTTTTCTGTTCTCTATATATTTGAACATTTCCTATGTCTGGGAGACTATTTCCGGTTGTGCATCCATCCAACTTTCACTGTCAGTCATCAAGCCCCATGCATCTGGGGCTCCATCTTGTGGACAGACGAGGAAGTGAATGTAAATGCGTTTTAAACCCCCTTTTAATGTTAATACAATTACACAGAAGAGAACGAAAACGTTAAACAGAGACCTGCATGAACAGCCCGGAACGGAACGTTTCAAAAATAATTCGGTTTTCAAGCCCTGATATTGACATTCCCAAACTGGTTAGAACCAAAAAATATTTTTCGCAGAACGGTTCATTTTGTTCCTGTCAGCTGTTTCATGCTATATAATATATGTCGGGGCGAACCCACAACGACTCGGTAGAGAACCGCTGCTGCCCGCTGCTGCCCGCTGCACAGCCGAGGTCTCGTATGTCGGGGCGAACACACAACGACTCGCTACAGAGAGTCCTGTGACGATTCATACTTCACTGCTCCATCGTACATTTTTTATAAATACTCTTGTTTTATTTTTGAATTTGGTCCCAAAGTGCAGTCCTCTTGAGGAACAAAATAAAACGGGTATTAACAGGTTACCATCAATTTTAAATAAGTGTTCCTCTTCCGCAAGATTAAAAAAAAAATCCGGTTTCTGTTCCTTGGAAAATATAAAAAGTTCCCGGTTTTCGTTCGTTGAACCGGTTCAAAGCCCTGCAGCAGATTCATTCTAATGAACACCAGAGCTGGTACTGACGGTGGTGTGTGTTCTTCCAGGTCCTCACAGCCGAGTGTCGCAGTGTCCCCCTAATGAGTACCAGTGTGGGGGAACTGAGCTATGTATCCACATGAGCAAGCTGTGTAACGGGGTCCCAGACTGCACGGACGGCTGGGACGAGGGTCCGCACTGCAGAGGTGAGGCCGCACACATGCACTACAAGTGTTTGCCACGTGGCTTCAGAGCTGTATGATTGTGCTTAGAAATAAAATATTGATTTTTTTTTTTTATCTCTGAAATCTCAATTTCAGATTAGGTTCTGATTTTTGAAGAAAAGTAAAAATGCATCAAAATACGGTTCATCAGGCAAGAAAAGTCATATCAAATTTTGTATCAAGATTAATATATTTTTAAACATATGTTTTATTAGAAACAAACAAGACAATACAATAACAAAAAACAAATACAACAAAAAACAAACACACAATGTAACGAATAGAGTCTGTATTATAATATAAATATTTTTAATGCATTATAAATAAAAGAGCTATTAATGTAATCATCTGAATCACCAAATTAACTCTAAATACTCTAAAAACTACCAGCCTGATTCATTACTCAAAACCGCAATCATGGGTAAGACTGCCGAACCTGACTGTTGTCCCGAAGGCCAGCATTGACACCCTCAAGCAAGAAGGTGACATTTCTGAGCGAATAGGCTGTTCCCAGAGTGCTGTATAAAGGCACCTCAATGGGAAGTCTGTGTGAAGGAAAAAGTGTGGCAGAAAACGCACTACCCAAAGAGGTGACCAGACCCTGAGTAGGATTGTGCAGAAGGACCGATTCCAGACGTTGGGGGACCTGCGGAAGCTTTGGACTGAGTCTGGAGTAGGAACATCCAGATCCACCTTGCACGGGCGTGTGCAGGAAATGGGCTACAGGTGACGCATTCCCCAGGTCAAGCCACTTTTGAAAAGGGGCAGAAGCGCCTGACCTGGGCTACAGACGAGCAGTACTAGGCTGTTGCTCAGAGGTCCAGAGTACTTTTTTTGAATGAAGACAATTTTTGCACGTCGTTCAGAAACCTGAATGCCAGAGAAGGCTGGTGAGAAGGAAATGCCCAAATACCTGAAGTCCAGTGAGTCCAGAGAGCCATCAGGAGAATTGAGCACTCCATGCTTCCATCTGCTGCTACGGAGATGAAGATTTCATTTTTCAGCACGACCTGGCACCTGTTCACAGTGTCAAAACTACTGGTTTACTGACCATGGTATTACTGTGCTCAATTGGTCTGCCAACTCTCCTGACCTGAACCCGATAGAGGATCTGTGGGATATTGTGAAGAGGAAGTTGAAAGACACCAGACTCAACACTATAGATGGGCTTAAGGCCGCTATAGAAACATCCTGGGCCTATATAACACCTCAGCAGTCCCACAGGCTGATTGCCGCCATGCCACATCGAAGCAGTAATTTCTGCAAAGGGATTCCCAAACAAGTATTAAGTGCATTACTGAACATACTTATTCAAAGGTTGACTTTTTTTGTATTAAAAACATGTTTCTTTCATTGGTCAGATGAAAAGTGCTACAACATTTTTTTTTACTTTTTCTGCCAAAACTAACAATTTTAAAACAATACAATCATTGAACTATTTCAGTTATGTCTAATTAATCTAAAATATATGAACAGAAAATAATGAACTTCATCACAATGTGCACATTTTTTTAGTAGGACCTATACATATAAGCCCCAAATGTTACACATTGTTTCTTCTACCCTTCTAAAATAATTTTGTTAATTTAAAAATAAAAAAATCTAATTTCGATTAAGGTGGTGTTGTGAGGTTTGCCGACCAGCCATGCTCCACTGCCACCTGAGTGTCTCGCACTGTCGGGTCGGTTGAGCGTGTGTGTCTGTGTGCGCATTGGAGCCCTGACTTAAGTGGTGTCCACACTAGAGTAAAAAATGTTGTTTTCAGTGTCGTTTGCACGTATCATCCAGACTACAACGGTGTTTTCTGGGCCCAAAACGGGGAAAAAAGTAAAGGGCATTATGCACCTCGGACAGATCTTGGGCTACGCAAGGAGCCTCAGCAGACTTATTTTCTGTGTCCGCGGGAGTCGGGACTTCTGGGTGGCGTCTGAGGCGTAGATTAGCGGCGGATTCCGTGTGTAAATGTCATATGCGTGTGACATACTCACTCTTGCATGTTCAATGGGGGATAATTTGGGAGGACCACAACATGGAGACGAATACCCGAACGGGCACGTTCTTGCAAAAATGTGCACATACAGGTGCAATATTTCCACATTGTATGCCATGTAAACAGCATTTTAGTTCTGCCAATGAGCCCTTAGACCACAGTATTAAGAAACGTCCTGCTTCTTGCTAAACAACAAATCTCAAGAAAAAGTGTGGTTAAGTAAAGCAGACGTATTGAGAACAGCATTGAGAATAGCAGTTTCTTTCATTGAAAAATTGCATCTATTTTCACAAATCATCCCAAGGATTGGATTTAACCCAGTTGTACATTTTGAGAGCTCTGGTTTTCAATTGTTAACTGATTAAATACACACACATACACCACATGCACTCACGACGGGTGAGAGATTGCCGCTGTGATTCTATTCGAATAATTAAAAATGCTCATTGAATGGGGGTGCCGTTGGCGGAGTGGTTATGGACACCGCACCTAACCTTAGTTAACCGCGCCCATTCATGTTAATGCTGCTGCGTCTACCGCAGTGAATTCTCCCTTCGTCAGCTTGTCTGTGGCGCCAACGATGGAAAAAATAACAGAAAAGGGCATTTAATACACTTTTTTGGGTGCAAAATTGTTACCTTTTTTTCATGCATTTATTTTCAACAGAATAATGGACTAATCGTTCAAATGATGGCCAACTAATGGTCTTGAAACGAAATTATATTTAAAACGTTCCGTTCCGAACCGTTCAGACAGGCCTATGTTTAACGTTTTCGTTCTCGGAACCGTTCCACCACCAAAATATCGGTCCTGAACCGGTCCGGAACGCAAAAATGCTGTTCGTTCTTAAAGTTCCTTATATTGTGAAATGTTAAATTTAGATATAGTTAATACAAAATATATTTGGTGGACTTTAGTGCAATTGTATCAACGTGAAAACCGGGTTTAAAACGGCATTGCATTGACTTCCTCGTCTGTCCACAAGATGGAGTCCCAGATGCATGGGGCTTGATGACCGACAGTGAAAGTGGACGTAAATAGTCTCCCAGACATAAGATATGTTAAAATATATAGAGAACAGAAAGAAACGTTTTTAACCGGTTTTGTGGATTTCATAATGTTCCGTTTCTGTTCCGGAACAGTTGAAGAAATATTTTTTTGTTTCCGTTTCCGCTCCTTGTCAAATTCTGCAAAATTCCATTAGTTTCCGGTTTCCGTTTTCGTTCCTTGAACCGGTTCGGAGCCCTGCTGAAAAGTGCATTGTGTAAACTACATCCACATGTGTTGTGATGCTGCCAGTGTGGTGGTATTTGAAGTATGCCCCTCCCCCACCATCTGGTACTTCACAAGCCGAGAGTAAAGTACGCTTAAATATTTATTCAACTCACTCAGCAGAGAGGTCGAGGCCAGCCAGATCATTAAACTTTGATGACCCCCCCCGCCCGCATACACTGCCATGTCTCTGCCCGGTGTGGCTGGTTGGAGACGGGAGTCCACATTGAAACGCCAACACCGAAGGTGATTTAATTCCTTGGAGAGCATCAGAATCGGAATCACTCTATTGCCATGTCATGGATACAGTATTACAGACATGGAATTGGACTTTGAACATTGCCAGCACCCTGGTACGGAACTAGGGCTGCAACGATTAGTCGATTAATCGATGACTAATGCAATAATCGATAATCGCCAAGGAGTTAAATCATTGTTAATTTTTAGCATTTTTTTTGCTGACAGCACCATCTATTGGTTGACACAAATGTGATATTACTTGATAATTTCTTAAAATCCAGAATATGATTAATAAATATTCAACATTATTGATGAAAAAAGATAAATATGAAGAAAACTATCAAAATATTAGCGTAAAAAATAATTGTAATGAGTTTGTGTTAAATTGTAACTAAATTGTTGTTCATTTGTTGGATATCATGAGCCAAAATTGACTACATTTCAAGTTGACAAGATTCATTTCTGTGTCGCTGCGTCAATATTTTGGGGATTTTTGAAAGGAAAATTATCCAACCGGTTAGTCGACTAATCGTTTTAATAATCGGCAACTAATCCACTATTGAAATAATCGTTAGCTGCAGCCGTAGAGTGTACAATTTATAAAACTACAAAGCAGGCAGTGATTGGAAAACTCAGGCATGATCACTGCTTCACTCATAGTAATGGCTGATTCAAATACAGAAATCAATTAATAAAATAAATTAACTGATAATTCATTCTATAATTGCTTAATCGTCAGTTTATAATCATCAAAATGATTGACATTCAGGATAAGCTGGAAGGGGTAAAGAAGTGTTAGCAGACAAGCGACAAGGCTGTCAGTGGGGGATGCTACTCTCCAAAGCATGGCATGTCTGTGCTTTATAGTGCAGCGTCTCAACAAGCTTCTGGAGCCCACTACAGGTTAATTGTTGAAGTGGTTTTTCCGTTTCCAGCGCATAAATCAAGAAAAACATCTGTGTGACCATCAGTCATTCAGCATGACTCTACCAGAAAAACTCCTGATGCGCAAGATTTAAATGGAATGCTGTGTTATCTGTTGGGTTAAAAAGGTTCATCCAAAATGTTCAAGCTGCAACCGATTTATCGATTTAACTAAGGCTGAATGATAAACCGCAAAAGTCTGTTAACCACGGTGCGCCCCCGCGAGGGTTGCGGTTTTAATCGCAGTTTGTCTCCCGTCTTAAAAAAAAAAAATCCCCATGCACGCTGTGCCTTTAAGTGCATCGCCGCACTTAATGTATTTCTGTGTGTGTGTGTTTTAAAGCTGTCTTGCTTGTGCATTCGGTAGTTTTGTTAAAATGTTGTTGACGGCAGCATCCAATCCTCGCCCCTCGCCCCCTGTCTCTCTCTCGCTCTCCCCATCTCTCTGTCTCGTTATCTCTCTCTCTCCGTCTATGTGTACGGCTTCGTAAACATTTAATAATAATTCAAACATTTAAAAGAGTGACAGATGGTTACACAGTCACACACATTATAGGTGGACGACTTGTCGGACACGGCAGCGAACGTTTTCTTTCCACCTATACGAATCCCTTCCCTTTGCCGTCTCTTCCCCCCCCTCCATTCTCTCGTTCTATCGCACGCTGTGTACGGCTTTGTTACCAATTGATAATAATTTAAACATTTAAAAGAATGACAGATGGTTAGAGTTGCCGACACGTCTGGAAGTTTAACGACGCCGGTTCGCATGGAGGAAGCTGATATTGTTTACGGATACACGGGGTTCTGCTATTTCACACGTAATGCGGCCACTCTGTCAGTTTGTGTCAGCCTGATAGTGATACACAAGAGAGTAGCGCGACAGTCTGCGGTACACGGAGCTGACGTGCTCTGTTCTAAAGAATGAATAAAACCCTTTGTTAATTATACAGCAAGGCAACGAACTGCAAAATATCCAGTTGGCTAATATTATTGTTGTTCAATTATATATTTATTATGCTGTATTAAAAACGTAAAATGTTGTGTCTGTGTGTGGGAAGGGGGCTTGTTAGTTCATGCCGTTTTACATATTGAGCATATGGTATGTATTTGAAATGCATTTTATTTTATTCAACTTACTTGTCTTTTTCATATACTTCTTTATTATAGTTTGCAAAATATTTTTTTAGTAACATAGGTCTGGAAGAATTTGGGGAGGAGAATATTGATGCTTTTTTTCATTTATAATAGATTTGATTTTAATATATATATTTTACTTCCTCAAAAATGTTAGCCAACTCGATGCTACATGCCACCAGCCTCTGAAAATATGTTGCTATGTTTGCTATATGTCTGTACAATTATTAATTCGAATTAAAAAAAAAAACTAAAAATAATAATAATAAAACCGCAATTAAAAACCACAATTAATCACAAAGGTGGAAAAAACGCAATTTTAATTTTTGGGCAAAACTGTGCAGCCCTAGATTAAACAAACGATAAACGATTATTACCTCCGCCGGGACTGCGCACACACGCAAAGGTATCAATGACTTCATCCAATATACAATGAACTGAAATGTGGTAATATTTAACACGGCTATTAGGAAATAATTTCGCATTGTACTCACCACCACATTGCATGTTAACATATTTTAAACAAACATTTGAACTTTTTTAATCCATATACATCGGTGACCGATTTATATCGGTTTGAAACTGATTTAGAGCTGCAAACGATTAATTAATAGATCAATGATCATTGCAGAATTAATCGCCAACCAGTTTCATAATCGATCAAAGGGCAGCGATTTGTTTCTTTGTTTGGTCCATCCTCTGCTCAAACGTGTTTAACATTTGTTGTTCCCAATACCAGTCTCCATTCCCAACGTCATGGCCCCACCC
This sequence comes from Bregmaceros cantori, assembly GCA_900302395.1. Taxonomy (NCBI): domain Eukaryota; kingdom Metazoa; phylum Chordata; class Actinopteri; order Gadiformes; family Bregmacerotidae; genus Bregmaceros; species Bregmaceros cantori. Next base: position 11,333 of record OMKY01221199.1, read on the forward strand.
AGTTGGATACTGAACACGGTTAAGTCTTGGGTGAAAAACCAATGTTATAAGATAGCATGGAAGAGTAGGCTCTTTCATCAATACTAAAATAGAAATATTGGTGCTCAGTCTGCAATAAATGGAGATGTTGAGGCATCAAAACGTTTGCAATATTTTTGTTAAATGTTTTTTTTTAGTTATTTTTTCCGGCGTCAGCGCCGTTTTTCCATCTTTATTGGATAGGATTAGTCGGAAACCGACTGAGCTACTGGGCAGCACAATGTTTGCAATATTAATAAGGTTTCGATTACGGTTTCAAAAAATATTTCAAAAGGAAAAATGAACAGATTCATTGATTAATCCACCGATTAGTTTATCTTCTGGACGTTGTAGGCGGTGGAAGCCCTGGTCCCCATCCAGAGACGTCATGTGGCAGACAGTGGACCATCTATTTCCAACACACTGTTGTTTTCCTTGAATCCTACAAGGCACACTTGTTGAAGCACAGTTTAAGCAACGTTTACAACACAGCCTTGTCAGAGTCTCCACTCGGCCAAACCAGCGGTTGCTATGGTTTTATTGTTTTGTCTTCTCCAACTCCTCCCTGAACATTTTTCCATTTCAGAGTTTGCCAACAACTGCAGCCAGTCGGTGTGCCAGGACAGCTGTGCAGTGACACCCTCAGGCTCCGCGTGTTACTGCAAGAGTGGCTACCAAATCAACCAGGATGGGAAGACGTGTAAAGGTGAACGGATGATTTCTATTAGGCGTGCACAACGATTATGAAAACTGAAAATAATGAATACTTTTTTGTTTTATACTTTAAATAGTACATTTGTTGGCTGCCCTAAGTTTATTGCCTTTATGCTATCATTTTTTTAAAGAAATGCCAGAAAATTAGTTTATTGTTTCATAATTGTGATTCCAATTATGATCCAAATAATTGTGATTTTTTTTTCTTCCCCATAATTGTTGCCCTAGTTTCTGTGTTTGATACTTTCTTAAGTCTGAAATGGGAAAAAATGTCTATTATTATTATTATTATTATTATTATTATTATTATTATTATTATTATAAAAATGGCAGCAAAAATTAACTGCATTACGCTCTGCCCTGATCTTCGCTGAGTCGATACATACCTATGCGGCCTGAGTGCATACACTCTCTCTGGTGCGCTGCAGTATTTTGTTAGCATAGCTTAGCCCCACTGACCCAAACTAGGGTGTAGATAGAAGCAACTAAGAATCTGTAACCAAACTTGGGTCATGTAACGACTTGCATACTGGTTTTAAAAAGTGTGCAAAATTGATTTTTACCACCGTTTTGATACATGGGGTTAAGCTATGCTACCAAAGTAGTGAGTAGTGGAGGAAGATGATGGGACAGACTGGGGGAAGTGGGACAGACTGGGGGAAGTGGGACAGACTGGGGGAAGTGGGACAGACTGGGGGAAGTGGGACAGACTGGGGGAAGTGGGACAGACTGGGGGCAGTGGGACAGACCGGGGGCAGTGGGACAGACTGAAGGAAGTGGGTCAGACTCAAGGAAGTGGGTCAGACTGAAGGAAGTGGGTCAGACTGAAGGAAGTGGGAGTGACTGAAGGAAGTGGGAGTGACTGGATGAAGCGGGAGAAACTGGAGGAAGTGGGGCAGACTGGAGGAAGTGGGGCAGACTGGAGGAAGTGGGGCAGACTGGAGGAAGTGGGGCACATTGGGGTAAATGGGAGAGACTGGAGCAAGTGGGAGAGACTGGAGCAAGTGGGAGAGACTGGAGCAAGTGGGAGAGACTGGGGGTAAGTGGGACAGACTGGGGGTAAGTGGGAGAGACTGGAGGAAGTGGGAGAGACTGGGGGTAAGTGGGACAGACTGGGGGTAAGTGGGAGAGACTGGAGGAAGTGGGAGAGACTGGAGGAAATTTGCTTTTGCCAATAATTATTTTGAAGAAATAAAACTGTTCTTAGTTTAAAGCTCTTAAAGTGGCCAGCAAAGCTCCGTTTGTTTTTCTATCAATACATTGAATATCATTAAATGTGAACTTTGTGTGATCCTCCAGACTTTGATGAGTGTGCAGTGTATGGGACCTGCAGCCAAACCTGCACCAACACGGACGGCTCGTTCTCCTGTTCCTGTGTAGAGGGCTATCTCCCTCAGCCAGACAACCGCTCCTGTAAAGCTAAGAATGGTAATTTTATTATTTCTTTGCCATTGTTGCCAACATAGAAATCTGCAATAAGTTCTAGGTTAAGAGTTGTTACGTTTTTAAAGCAGAAATCCAGATTTTAAGAGGTCTGACGCTTTCCCATCAGTGCCTGTGGACCGGCTGCCTGTGCTGCTCATCGCTAACTCCCAGAACATCCAGGCCACCTCGCTGAGCGGAGTCACTGTGCACAGTCTGCTATCCAGCACCAAGCAGACCACGGCCATGGACTTCCTGTATGCCAACGAAACAGTGTGCTGGATCCACGTCGGCGACTCTCCCGCGTCCACGCACCTCAAGTGCGCCAAGATCCCCAACCTGAAGAGCTTCACAGAGGAACGCATCATCAACATCTCTCTCAGTCTCCACCGTGAGTAGCTTTTGTTAAGTTTAGAACGACCTGGAAATGAGTACATGCGTTTGCCCTTTACATGCACACTCTGGTGTTTGTTCCGTTCTCCACACACAGACATGGAATTTGACTTTAGACATTGTCAGCACCCTGGTACAGTAAAAAGTACAAAGAAAACAAAGCAAACAGCAGTATTGATAGCAGATGTCAACAGTAACAGCAATTCTACATTCAACGCATCATGTCACTTCTAGTGTACTATTTGGCTTGTGCTCCTGCCAGAGTTCAGTAGTGGAACAGCTAGTGGAAAGAAGCTGTTCCTGGACCTGGCAATCTTAAGCTCTGGTTCCACTGCATCCATAGGGAGCTGGAGGGTTTGGGACTATTGGGACTTAAATTGTGTCTCTACGACACCGGTACCATGGTACTGGTAAAAATTTTCGTGCCTGATCACAAGGTGGTTCCATGCGTCTCCTCGCGGCCCGCGGGTTGTAGGGCCACGGAATGTATATGTACGGATCATTCCGTGGAGACACGGGCATAAGGCTGCGCCCCCTTGTAAGTGCGATTTCGTGCTTACTAGAGTTCCGTTAAATTCACTGTGGAGTCACGGCTTTACAGTGCAGGGCTCTGATGCGCTTACTAGAGGGGAGTGAAAAACTCCACGCCAGAGTGTCTTTAGACAGGATACTGAACCAATGTGCCATTGGTGTGTGGATGTGTGATTTAGATGTCACTCTAAAGGGTATCGTTGTCATGGAGTGACAGGGCGGTTAAACCAGGTAGTATAAAGAGCGTTAGTAGCAGAGCTATTGGAAGCAGTCTGGGTGAGAGCCTAGAACAGGGCTTGTAGCAGAGCTAAATGGAACCAGTCTGGGTGAGAGCCTAGAACAGGGTTAGTAGCAGAGCTAAATGGAGCCAGTCTGGGTGAGAGCCTAGAACAGGGTTAGTAGCAGAGCTAAATGGAGCCAGTCTGGGTGAGACCCTAGAACAGGGTTAGTAGCAGAGCTAAATGGAGCCAGTCTGGGTGAGACCCTAGAACAGGGTTAGTAGCTGAGCTAAATGGAACCAGTCTGGGTGAGAGCCTAGAACAGGGTTAGTAGCAGAGCTAAATGGAAGCAGTCTGGGTGAGACCCTATAGAACAGGGTTAGTAGCAGAGCTAAATGGAGTCAGTCTGGGTGAGACCCTAGAACAGGGTTAGTAGCAGAGCTAAATGGAAGCAGTCTGGGTGAGAGCCTAGAACAGGGTTAGTAGCAGAGCTAAATGGAACCAGTCTGGGTGAGAGCCTAGAACAGGGTTAGTAGCAGAGCTAAATGGAACCAGTCTGGGTGAGCGCCTAGAACAGGGTTAGTAGCTGAGCTAAATGGAACCAGTCTGGGTGAGCGCCTAGAACAGGGTTAGTAGCAGAGCTAAATGGAACCAGTCTGGGTGAGA
>OMKY01221205.1:0-12915 GCA_900302395.1 Bregmaceros cantori
ATATATATATATATATATTACTCCATGTACTTATATAGTGCGCTCACAGTATCCCACAATGCACTGTGAAAAGTGTAGCCTAGACCAAGCAATATAACCCATAATGCATTGCCAGACGTTTTAAAAATGATCAATAGCGACCGCGGGAAATTGTCATAAATGTAAGTTCTTTAGACTTTTCGTGATGATTGTTGAATTTTATAATATTATGATAATTTCGACGACGCCCACTCTAGTGTCCGAAATATCGGACGTTGCTGTTAAGTGCACCTGTAAGTAAGGGCACTATATAGGGAGTAGGGGATAGGGACCACATGAACCCTGCTTCCTACCGTCCGTACAGAACTGCACACTGTAAACAGCTGGCAGCAGGTCGGGCACCGGCCTCCACACCACGAGGACTCCACCACCGTGCAGGAGGATGACGTCGGGTCTGTTGGGCCGAGCTGGCGCTTCTAGGGTTCAACATACATGTCAGGTAAGGCTGCAATTAGCCATTATTCTAATGTTAGGGGCAGAGTTGGGTGTAATCCGTTATAATAACGGACGGATTACTAACGGATTACCTTTTTAGCAACTTTGTAATCTAACGTGTTAGTTCTCCTTGACTGGCTATAACGTCCAAGTTACAGTTTTTCTAAAGAGATACGTTACTCGATACTCGTTACTATGACTGTATTACCCATTTTGAAGACACTCACACCCCGGGGGGTGCCCACTGTTGGCAGAATGCATTAAGCCATCTGCATTCATCGGAGCTGCTCGCCGGTGGGACTAATATGCGAGCGGTCCCCTGTCCAATCCAATCGCCCGCACACTGCACATGGACCCCACAGCCGCACACCAGCCCACTTCAAAATGTATTCTGATCCACTTGAAGCGGATCCTTGATGGTGTATACATGAGCACTTTTGAATTTTATTGAAAATCAGATATGAATCTTATTCTTGATTGGGTTTTATTTTATCAATAATGGAAAGTAACGTAACTGATTACTTTTTAAGATCAGTAACAAGTAATCTAATGGGATTACTATTAAAAGTGATGATACCCAACTGTGTTTAGGGGTTAGGGGCTGTACAAGGCAAGCGCAATGTTCGGCATCGAAATGCTGCTCTGATAGTCACCCACGTCCGATGTCTATCACGGTACCTGAATGGCTGAATATTTATCCAATCAGCGAGCGACTGCAGCCTGCACATGAAGTTGTTTACAAATGTGTCTTGGTTGTTAAACACAGCGTCTGAATACAACAGCAGAGGAAACAATCCGTGCTGCATCCAGGAACCAACCCGCGACAAATTCAAACAGCGGTTTGAAAACACCCTTCGGCAAGCTTCACTCTCTCAAGCTTAGCTCCGATTTTCCAAGCCTCGTTGATGAAATAGGCCCATGGTCAATTTCAACCAAATAGGGAGTGAATTTAGACCAACATCATTCCAGGAAGGAGCACCTTTAGTCTTCTTGAAAGCTGGAATCTTTAGAGAGGACAGCAGCTTGGACACTTTGCTCTTCGGGGTGTCAGACTCTGAGGAACTGTCCTTTCTGGGGCAGGAAGGGGACCCCCTCACGATTGGCCCTGGATGTGAAGAGAACACCATACCATACACAATAGCATCAGATAAACATTGAACACATGTACCGGAATGGAAATACCCCCTAACAAGATGATATCTTCAAATGATATATAGTTTTTATATTTCTTTAATACATGGGCTTCATTAAACTACATGGAGAATTCGGACACCCCCACAAAATGGTGTGCGCCCCATATAGTGCACTATATAGGGGATAGGGAGTAAGACTGAACGATAAACCGCAAAAGTAGGTTAACCGCGGTGCGCCCCCTTGCGGTTATTAGACCGCGAGGGGATCCCGAGGCTGAATATCATCTTTACCTAATCCAACGGTTAAATAACTCGGCCTCAACCATGCGGTTATGGTTTTCTGCCGACAGGCGGGAGTTAACGCTAAAGACGCTTTTTCCACTCTCGCCTGTTAGTGCGTAGCTCTCTCTAGCAGCGGACCATTACTTGCGACTCAAAACACTCCGTAGTCCCTTCTCCAATACTTTATTGGATAGGGGCCAGCTACCAATAATTATCACACTCGTCGAGTTGTGGCCGTCTCGAGCCACAAATATACTCGTACGAATTCCATCTGTGTATATGAGGCTAGCTGGTTTGCACAGAGTCGCATCTACGGTTCGTCTGTCTAGAGCTAAATCATTCTTGTGAGTCCAATCTTTACTCACGTTATTTCGGCCCGTATCTCTGGCGTACTGCTCTCCTTGGGCTTAATGCCTAGTAGGCATTGTATCCAGTACCACGAAGCACGCACCTTTAACATGCATCCATACATCCACACTTCCATACTGCATGTTCAATGGTAGTTGTAAACAACTACCATCAGGAAACATAACAGTAAACATTTAATAATAATAATTCAAACATTTAAAAGAGTGACAGATAGCGAGAGTTGCGCACACGTCGCATTGAGGAAGCGATCTTTCTGTTTATCTTCCTAGCCATTCTGTTTATCTTCCTGCCGCTGCCATTGCAAACGTAACGCGGCCACCCTGTCATTTAGTTGCATACAAAAGAGCGGCGCGTGACTGTCTGCGGTACACGGAGCTGACGCGCTCTGTTCTAAAGAATGAATACAAACCCTAATAATATTATACAGCACGGCAACGAACCACAAAATAGCCGGTTGGTTAATATTATTGTTGTTCAATTATATATCTATTATGCTGTATTGAGAATATGGGATGCATTTGAAATGCATTTTATTTTATTCAACTTACTTTTCTTTTTCATATACTACTTTATTATAGTTTGCAATTTCTTTTTTTAGTAACATAGGTCTGGAAGAATTTGAGGAGAATATTGCTGCTTTTTTCATTTACAATAGATTTGATTTTAATATATATTTTTTACTTGCTCAAAAATGTTGCTACTGCACCTGCTACCTGCCTCTGAAAATATGTTGCTATGTTTGCTATGTGTCTGTACAATTTATTAATTGTTATTAATAAAAATAATAATAATAATAAAACCGCAATTAAAAACCGCAATTTTTATTTTTTGGCAAAGCCGTGCAGCCCTAATAGGGAGCCAGTGTTTTGAATGTTGTGTTACCTACCGCCCGTAGCGACGTCTTCATTGCTGGACGTCCTGAACAGTTTGGTCAGACTGGAGGCCGACGCCCTCATCTTCCTCCTCAGGGACATCTTAGGGGTCATCTCCCCAAGCGTGGGCCCCAGCTCCACCCCGTCCTGGGGCTGCGACGCCGACTGGCCCGTCCACGACTTCCTCCGGAAGATCTTCATGAGCCCCAACTTGGGGGACTTCCACGCAGGCACCTGTGAGAGAAACATTACAGTAAGCAACTAGAAGCACTCACAGATTGCAAGTGGTACAAAAATAGTACTGTTAGTGCCAGCAGTATGTGTGGCAACCCATTATCAATGAAAGTGCTCGTAGAGTAGCGCGATTGCTATTGACGCCAGCGGCGAACATGCCAACTACCTTTCCCCAGTCACTTGACCGCACAGTGATCTATCGGTAAGTTGGTGATTAAGTATGATTATGTTACTTATGTTACTTCTTTCTTTTGTCAATTCCAACAACTCTGCAAAATTTCATCCAGATCCGTGCACAACTTTTTGCTAAAAACATAACCTGCTTCGCGGCTACGCCCCAGCACAGGTAATAATTAATTAACAAAATAATAAAATGTATTACGTTGAAACTGCAATTATTATGAATCAAAGAAGTTGCTTCAATGAGAAGTCCGCCGACTCCACACTGTATGCCACACATACTGTACGTAAATAGACCCGACATGCAATATTTTATTTAGAGTTTTGGTCGTTAGTTGACACTGTTTGCCGCAGTTCCACGCTAATACTGCACTATTTCTGTACTGTACTATTTCTTGCGTGACGTCACAAATACATCGATTTCGATGACGATTTCGCAACGACCAGAATACAGTTTTAAATGGTCTACTATGACTCCCCATGCTGAGTATGAACACAGAAACCCTTTTAAAACACAATTTTTCTTCTTTGGTTATTTTTTATCTCTCTATTGAGAGAGACAGGATTAAATTGGAAACTGACGCGTTCTCCAACCACTTACGCCACGGCACGGCCCCTTAAACCATGATTTTTGATGTCACCTCAACTTTAAGTTCATAGAACGACAGACCTTAACATCTAAAGCTGGTGCCGAAGCGTGCCGCTGCAGACCCTCAGGCTTGTCTTTCCCGGAGCCAGCTCTGCCAGAGCTTCGCAAAGACGACGTGCTCGGGCTGGCGCTGCTCGCTAGGCTGGTATTGGAGCGCCGGGTTCTGGGCGGAGCCTGGGGAAGCGCTGTGGTGGTCCGCTGGGAATCGTGTTCAGAGAACTTGGGAGGGGTCGGCGCCGCGCAGCGCATAGGCTTCCGCTGTTGACTGTATCGCTGGCCGGGCCGGTGGAGTGCCGCAGAAAGTATAGGGAAGGACTCGACGTCACCGCCGTGCCCTGGCGTGGAGGGATCTGCTAGGGAGCCCCGTGGCGGATCCGGTACAGGAAGACCCGAGCTAAGTTTTCCTCCTACACCGAGAGCGCTCTGAACGGGCGCGAGTGAGCCGCGTCTGTTCGGCATACTGGACACTGGGTGATCATTCCCTGCGGCTCCGTTTTCCGTCTGGTGTTTCTCTTGCCGCACCTCTGCAGCACGTTTGGCCGCGTCCAGCGCCACTCGAGGGCGGGCGTCCAAGGAACGGCTTCTTCGCTGAGGGAGCGCGTCGGAATGGGACGCGTCGTCGGCATCCAGGGAGCACGACTTCTCCATGCGGGGCTGAGCCGAGGCACGGCCCTCTGGCGTGGCGCGCCGCATCTGTGTCTCGTCCTCCACGTACTCAATGAGCGGCTCGTTGAGTCGCCCTGACAGGCTGCGGCGCATCGCCTTGCGTCCGCTGGTGGAGCCGCTGCCACGCTCGTGCTTTCTGACCTGTGTGTGGAAGCAAGGAAATGGTATGAAATTCAAGACTACATTTAAGACTACTGTGTCAACTACGCTAATAAACAGAGATGGCATGTAAAAAAGTACAAATACTTAAGTACTGTACTTAAGAGGAAAGTATCTTAAGTGAGTCTGTGAGTACCTTTTACTTCTACTCAGTAGATTTTCAACAAAAATATCAGTAGTTCTACTCCTTACTTTTCCCAAAACAGGGTCGTTACTTTTTTCTTTTTTTTCTGCAATGGCATGGTAGGACTACATGTATAGAGTGAATGAGTCAGTAGGGTGCGGTACTCGGTAATGCACTGAGTACAGTAACAGTTAATAAGTAGTTTTCATTAAGTCTCTGGGTGTGCCCCTAGGGCTATTCAACTGGCACTCCGCGGGCCAAATCCGACCTGCCGATCTAGATTTTCTGGCCCACGGAAGAATTCTGAGAAAGTGATTTTTTTTTTGTCAAACCTGTTTTATCTATCTGAGATGCTGTTCTTTACCTCATCCTAACCACTGGAAATGTGTTGTTGAGGGTTGAAGCTAACTGAGATTCTTTTACCTCAACAGATGCACTATAAATGTGTTGTAATTTAAGTGAGCTGCTGCTGTTTACCACTATTTGTGTGTTGTTGTTTTAGATGCTGCTTGTTACAAACAAGAAAGCACTATTGTTGCATAGAATTGTAGCCCTTTTAATAGGAAGTATGCAACTTTAAATAAAAGAAAATGTGGTTTTGCATCGTGTCAAGTTGTACAAATAGGCCGGAGGTTACTGAAGAAGCGTGGGGGGGGGGGCATCTGCTCCGGCCCCTGGACCATTGGGTTTCTGACATTGTGGCCCTCTTAAGTAGTTAAATAGCCCCGCCCTAGACTCACACCTAAGTTCCTACCTGAAATTGGTCCCGCATGGACATGTGCCGGGCGGACAGCGGGGACAGCTGGTGCGAGGAGCTGTGGAAGGTGCTGCAGACGACACTGCCGCGGGGCACGCGCCCGCCGTCGCTGCCCTCGTCCCCCTCGGACAGGCAGAGGGAGGGGCTGCTGCCACGGCTCAGCGCGGCTCGGTGCGGGGTGTAGGCATACGACAGCTCCGACGAGCCCAGAGACAGTTTGCTGCCGCTCAGCAACTCAACTTCTTCTTCCTCCTCTTCCTCGTCGATGGTCTCTTCCAGCTCGTCATCATAACCTGAGCCAAGAAGTGATTTAATTCTTTAATGTCACTGTCATAGACTGTATATAAATATGGACATCGCATTCGCTTCAGCCGGCGTGCCAACTTCCGTGTGCTTCTGCTAGTCGAGTGGGCTGAGTTGACTACCAAAAGCATGGAGCCTATGGGATTTACAATAGAAATATACCAAATTTAGCAGGCCGTTTAATCTATTTAAATATCGTTTCTAATTGATGTTTTAATGTTTATTCTCGGGATAATTAACGGTACATTGTGTGAGGGGGGTCATAACTTCACAAACGCGTCAGATTTGGCGTTAATATTTTTTATTTCAGCTCCCATAGGATCCCATTCATTCTGACGCTGTCGTTGTCGTTGGGTGTCTCTCTCTCTCTCATATACTGTATAGCTCTCTCTATCTCTCCTGGTCCTGGATATACGGGTACTTTCAACAATGGCAGCATGCAGTCGGCGGGCACAACATTTTTTGATGAAAGCAATGGGATGACGTCATGCACGCTGCGTCTACTTTATATACAGTCTATGGTCACTGTACCAATACAACAAAATACACACACACACACACACACATATTTAAAGTACTAACGTCATTTCTGGCAGGCGACTTGTAGTTAAGAAGCTTGCTGCCCTCTCCTTCATTCATTCCTAATTGATCCAGGTGTATCCCTCAGTTGATTAACTGTCTCCCCTAGCGATTGGCTGGACAGCTTCGGCACACCCTATAAATTCTACCCGCTCCTAAACCATGTACTGCTTGTTTCGCTACCCACCACCTTCCCCTGCTCCACCACCAAGATGGAAAAGTGTCGTGTATGTGTGGCATGTTCTCTTGTCACGTCGCTTGGCTCTGTTCATGGGGGGTTAGCTATCTCACCCTGCATGCTGGGGTGAGAATCCCCTAAACTACTGCTGCCTGCTCACCCTGCATGATAGGCTGAAAATTCTCGACACTGCTGCTGCTGCTCCCTGAATTAGTGCTTTTCCATGGTACTCATGGAAATAGGGGAGTTCCTCCAAACAGAGCCACATCGCACTGACTGGAGTAGGTTAACTAGAACATTTTGGTGGTGGGGGAAACCGGAGTGCCTGGAGGAAACCCACACAGACACGGGAGAACATGTAAACTCCACACAGAATGGACCTGCCCGGGTTGGGATTCGAACCCAGGACCTTCTAGCTGTGAGGCAGCAATGCTAACCACTGCGCCACCGTGCTGCCCATAATGTGCTTTATAAATAAAGTTGAATTGCACTGAACCTAAGCAGCGCTTGGCGAACGGCGGCAGCATGCGCTGCATCCTCTGCGTGGGGTGTTGGTAGTCGTCGTCTTCCTCCTCTTCCTCTTCCTCCTCCGTAAGGCTGGCTCGGTGGAACAGATCCCAGCAGTCGGCCTCGTCGTACTCGGACGAGGAGCCGCTGCTCACGGAGGTGCTGCTGACGTCTCGCGGGTCCCTGGGGAGCGTGGCGGCCGTCTCTCTCAGCGGAGCCTCCAGCAGGTCTGGGATGGCTCTCAGGGTCAGCACGGAACCCACGCATGTCAGGGAGCGCTGCGCAAAACAACGACAAATACTCATTATGACTACTAAGATCCCATGTGCCCTTATACGGAGCCCTACAGACTATGGGAACAAATTCCACGCTCTACATTAAAAACAAATGGGAAAAGGAACTGAATGTATTAATAACAGATGAAGAATGGGAAGATATCTGTAGGACGCAATGCACATCTACAAACTCAAAACAATGGAGAGAGTTCAACTGGAAAAACATGGTCAGATTCTTTATAACACCAAAAATTAAAGGGGGTTTTGAGGGAACGCAACAGCCATGTTGGAGGGGATGTGGCCAGGTAGATGTTGGCCATGGCCATATTTTTTGGGACTGTAGAAAATTGGCAGATTTCTGGCAAACAATATGGCAACTCATTAAAAAGATAATTGGTTACTGGATTCCCAGAACATGTACAACCCGATACTTGGGCCAATTGGGGCCAGATATAACACAAAGAGAAGATGAGTTTTTAATTAAGATTTTTCTGACAGCTAGTAGAAAAACAATTACAAGACTATGGTACAAAACAGATCCTCCAACAAAGGAGCAATGGATGAGCACTGTGGATGAACTAATATGGAAAAGTTGACTCACAAACTGAGGAATGACTACACATGTGAATGATGCTGCAATTGTTTTCCTTTACTTTTTCTCAACATTATTTTCACCTTATTATACACTTCATTTTATTATTATTTTTTTCTGTCTTTATTGTCCTGATCATAATTTGTTTACCGTTTTATTTTCATGTCTTTGCCTGTCTAGAAAATGAAAAAAAAAGTAAAAAAAAAAAAAAAAAGATCCCATGTGCCAGGGCTCCGAACCGAAAACCGGAAAACGATCAGAATTTGTGGAAATTCACGAGGAGCAGAAACGGAAACGAAAAAAGATTTCTTCAACTGTTCCGGAACAGAAACGGAACATTATGAAATCCACAAAAATGGTTAAAAACCACAACTCACCTGCCATTTCTTCTTTGAGATGTACGCTTTCAAACTTCTTGTGTTGATGTCTTCTGAGTCTTCAGCTGCGTGAACATCCTGAGAGAAAACGAAACAAGAGCTGGAGTTTAGTTCCTGTGAAGGAAGTTGAGGATTGGCCAGACCAAGCTGGACTTTAGAGGCTGGGGCGTGTGTTTTCAACCTGCCTTAAATGTCCTGTACCTGAATACCACAGTTGGGAAGGTTATAGTTACAAGTTACCCATTATCCATTATAATCAGTAGCATAATCCCACCAATCCAAATCTGAGCTCTATGACTGTAGTTGACACATGAGTGTGGGTGTCTGATGATGTGAAGTGTGGTATGAAAGACAGTAGGTTAATGGTATGAGAGACAGTATTTGTCGACCTACCACGAACCACTCATGACCCAAGCACTCGGAAGCAGGAGGTCTCTTCCTGAAACAGAGAAAAACGTTCCAACAACTTGATGTTAACAGTAAGTTCCACACTTTCTGTACCTTCCTGACTTCCACAACGCTCCTAGTTTACATTTATTGCTTTTTTCTATCCATGTGTGTCGTAGAATGGTGACAGTGAACCTCAGAGTTAAAACCTGATACTTTTCGATTCAGTCCATTTTTTCTTACAATCTAACAAACATGGTATTTTCATTGCATAAATTGGAAATGTAGCAAACTGTGGCCTCAACATCTGCAGATATATCCAGCAAATGCGACAAAGCATCTCGACAAGAGCCTGGGAGAGATCAAGAGACCAGCCTCACTGAATGCAAAGGCCCAGTGTCTCAATCTCCGCGTCCGCCGAGGCTGTTGATACTCCAGGGTATTTGTCTGAACCAATACCTACCTTCATTCTTGACAAAAAAAACACATCTGTTTTTGACACAACCAAAAAACACGAACACATGTGTTTCTGTGAATGAACCTTCCTATGTCAGTTTTTGTGCATGAACTTTAGAATTCCGAACCCGAAGCCTAAAATTGCCTTGATATGTAATAGTAAACAGTTACCCTGGTTCTGGTTGAAGGAGCAGACGAAGGAAGTCTTGGGCAGCGAGACTCCGCGAGGTCACCTCTGGGGTTTCCCAGTTGAGGGTGGCCTCTCCAACCTTGAGAAGAGTGGCCCGGTCTGACTCACCCATGAAGGGACTGTGACACGTCAAGCTGCCAACAAAAATCCCAATATCACAGAGGAGACAGCATCCAGAACAACACAAAACCAATAATGACCTAAAACCCACAGTCATCATGCATCACTCATCCGTCCGCCTCTACTTAAGACAGCGTCCGACCCCGGAAGGACGCAGCCCCAAAATATTGGTCCAGGTGACCTAGCCTGACTAAGCACGTCACACCACGCTTCAATATATAGACAAAGTTTCCTTGGATGACTGTACAAACTGTGGCGTTTGAACTCTTCTTGGTGCTGTCTGTTCCACCTGCAGCACGACCCCCAGGAGCTTCCACCGGAACCTGGTTCCGCCCTGGTGGACCTCAATATTGAGATGAGTAACATGTCAGAGGATGAAGAAATGGACAGTATCTAGAGAGGTGTTGTTGTTTATGTGCCTTGACCTCTAAAGGGTACTTCAATACTGTAACTGGAATTATTTTGATTATATGAGTTTCTACATCCCAATAAAGGATTTCTTTAAACCCTCCTTTGTCTCAAAAACTCAAAACTTGGTACCGAACCAATAATGACCTAAACCATAAAACCCACAGTCACATAAAACACTCCCAGATTGTTACCATTTCATCACTCTGTGGAGTTATTTTATTTGTATGTGATCTGATCTAAGAGATGGTGATTTGTCCATCCATTGCATGATGTACTGCCCAGTTTATCCTCATAACCTGCAGTTTTTGTCTCCATCAGATGCAATAGTGGATAAATAAGGACAACTACATATTACAAATACACCAACGGCTGAATGTGCACCTCTATGGAAAAGGGTGTATTGATTTCATTTGAATCCATCCACAAAGCATGGAACCAAATTCTGTTGTATGTATTGCAGGTTCGAGCAGGTACGCACCATAGATAAGCAATCACTCCCAGGGACCTGCCAACAAAGAGAGACATGCTTAGTGTCTGGAGTAAAAGTAAAATACATTTGTTCACTTGTCATTTGGGGGCGCGCGGTGGCCGAGCGGTTAGAGAACGCGTCCCCCAACCACAGGTCGCGCAGTGCCGCAGGTTCGAATCCCCTGTCCGGCATTTCTGCAATGTCTCCCCCCAACTCTTCATCCCGGCTTCCGATTAATCCTGTCGCTATCTCTCTCAATAAAGAATGAAAAACGGCGCTTGCGCCCAAAAAATAACTTAAGAAAACAACTCCAGTAAGCCTACAAAGTACTGATCCAAATATCTAAAAAGTACATGCTGAGAAATGTACTTGAAAAATATTTTTGAAAATAAAAAATACAGGCTCTAAAATTTAGTCTAAATTACAATTTTTCATTTACAAAGTACTAAAAATACATTTGTATGTATTCTTAAGCGGTGAACCCAGAAACTAAATGAAAACAACATATTAACTGATACTGTACTTGGTGCATTATCGCCCCCTACTGACTCATTCCGACCATACATCTAGTCTTTGCGCCAAAAACAAGTAACAAGCCTGCTTTGTGAAAAGTAAGGAGTAGAAGTACCAATATTCAGGAACCGCGTTGGCCGAGTGGTTATGGACACTGCACCTAACGCGACCCCATTCATGTTAGTGGCGCTGTGTCTACCGCAGCGTCCACAGTGTCGCGAGTTCGACTCCACTCGTCAACTTGTCTGCAATGTCTACCCCCGATCTCTTCAACAGTTTCCGACTAATCCTATCCAATATAGATGGAAAAACGGCGCTGACGCCGGAAAAAATAACTTAAAAAAGAAGAAGTACCAATATTCTAGTTAAAAATCTACTGAGTAAAAGTAAAAAGTCATCAGATAAAAATGACTTCTAAAAGTACAGATACTTGAAAATTCGACTTAAGCACAGTACTTAATATTTGTTCTTTTTTACTTGCCATCTGTGAGTGTAACCCACCAGATGTCGGAGGCCTCAGTGACCGGCTCCTGGTGAACGATCTCCGGGCTGACAAACTCTGGCGTTCCAAACTTGCTGTACTGGTGGCGTGAGGTGTCGATCTCCTGGCTGAAGCCAAAGTCACAGATCTTCACCTCGTCTCGGGGCGGGTACACCATCAGGATGTTGTCTGGCTGGAGAAATGGGACAAACACCGGGTGATCAAGTGATGGTCAAGTAGGGCGATGTCTCAAACGTGACCTTTTCTCTGCGCGGGTTTGCAACCGTCTGACGCGTAGTCAGGATTATTTTGAGGTGCGCGACAACGGTTTCAGAACCTCTGCGTGGGGGGCGTGGTCACGCACAGAGACAGATCTGACGGTTGCAGAGGATAGCATAAATCGAGTAGAGAGCATAACTCGGCCTTTAGGATTGACCTCTGTCAGAATTACCTTTATATCAAGATGCAGGATGTTCATGCTGTGGATATGAGCTATTCCCTCAAGGACCTGCTCCAAGTAGGACACAACCTGACAGACACAAACAGGATTTACACAGTTTAGCTTCTTTTAAAAATACAACGTGATGCTATTCATTTAACTTCCATAGATCCGGCGACCAGCGGCGTGCCACCGTGATGACGTCACCGGCAGATCCGCGTGGACCCAGGAAGAGGTTAGAGTACGCTGGGATATCGGAGGAGGGAGGATAGAGTATTCTCTCGTGCCCGTGAGATGGGACGGGGGCGAGCTAGCCTGTGATCCAACCTGCGCTCAATTGAAGGAACACTGATATGTGTGTGTGTGTGTGTGTATATCCCGGTCTGATCAATGGAGTAAACTGGTAAGATGATCTTTGATATTTGGGAAATGGTTGAAGTGACAATCCCAGCACTCTTGGGGCTGACTAGTGTTATAGAAGTGTGACTTGTAGATAATTATGCTGATTGGCTACAAGCTGTGACATCATCGGATGTGACCTCCCATCGGCTATCCATCAGTAATGCTTCCTCATGTGTGATGTTTGGCCACGTTCCCTGCTTTAGCTCATAGCAGAGATGTACACGAGTCCCGAACTCACGAGTCGAGTCCGAGTCGAGTCCGATTCTGTAGGGGTTGAGTCCGAGTCGAGTCCGAATCTTTAGGGTATGAGTCCGAGTCTCAAGTCATTTTTAAAGAC